>VZUI01061631.1:0-28141 GCA_013401135.1 Cettia cetti
TCAGTCTTCCAATCTGGTCTCCTTTTTAGAAATCTATATAAGCTGTAGAAAAAATTAAACTTCCTCTTTTCCCACTTTGACTCTGTGGTGATCACTGTGTCTCCCTCGGGACAGCATTGCTCTACAGAAGCCAACACTCATGGCTTTTCTAAAGACAAACCATGTCTGAAAAGTTTGGTAGCCTTCTATGACAGGGTAGCAGTGTTGGTAGATGAAGGAAAAGAAACATATTTCATCCACCTGGACTTGTTCAAAGCATTTTATACTGTTCTGAGCAACAGACTTGTCTCTAAATTTGGGAGACATGGATTTGGTGGTTGGACCAGTTGGTATATAAGGAATTGGCTGAACGGTGGAAATCAAAGGGTTGCAGTAAATGTTTCCATGTCCAGGTGGAGACCATGAAGAGTGGTGTTCCTCAGGGATTAGCACTGGGACCAGTATTGTTTAACACTCAATTCTTAATACTTTTTCAACTTCAGTGAGCTCTAGCATGCTCATTTACTATGTTTCTTACTAGCCATAAGTCTCCCTGAAACAAAGCAAAGTTTTGATACAAAGACTTGGTTAAGATGATAACTAAGAAGACATAACTTAAGCTTTCTCAATCTCAGAGTTTTAGATTTAGCAGCAAGAAATATAATACTTTGCTTTTTTTTTTTTTTTTTTTGTGTTTCTTAATGGCCTTCTTCACAGATTTGGAAACCACAGAGCTAGGTGCTTCTGTATGTTACTGCTTCTCTTTTTAGTATTGTCACTCTATGGAAAATTCAGAGTAGTATTCGAACTTTCTGTTTGAATGAACACTACAGCCATTATAATTCTGGGGGAAGTAAATTCTTGAAATACTATTAGCTTGCCAGTAAATATTGTCAGTTTTTATGGAGTATCAACCACGTATTTTGTAATTGTATACATTGTCTATCAAAATTTTAAAATACAAATAGATAGCAAAAGTATTCATAGTACAGGATTGGATTATTTTAAAATTTATTTTGCATGTGGTAAATTATTTTATATGTATGAATGTTTCTAAGATTTGTTGGCCTCTACATCAGAATCTCAAAGTAGAAGGTGATAAATCTGGTACAGAACTACTGTAAAGAAGGGTATCAGTAATACAAGAAAAACAATTTTTTTTTTCAGCAGAAGTAGTAGGCCCACAGGTATTGTGAAAGGAAAGATAGAGACTAGAAAGGAAGCTGTGGGAGAAACATGGTATTGAAAAAACTGCTTGATTTACCTGAATGTTATAACAGATGTTTAGATTTTAACAGGTTGCTTATGGTTGCCCAGATTGGGATCTGTGTCTTTTATGAGAACTAGCAACACCATTCCATTTTCAGCACACTAAACAATTCCCACCTTCAGGTTTAGATGGGTACATATGTTAATTCATAACCATTTAAGTACACAGCAGTAATGAGTTTCCTGCTAGGTTAATTTGTGTCATATTCAGTGTAAACACTTGATATCTGCTGGTAATCATTGTATAAAAGCCCGAACAACAGCATGATATTTCTCAGGAAAGTTCTTTAATTATCTGGGGAAAAGACGATCATTAACACCTTATTTGGTGTTTCCTTGAAGTAAGCAGAACACAAGCTTATAAAAAGAAGAAAATAAAAACAGTTTGGGAACATGTCTGTTGCAATATAATTAATCGTGTGCCAGAAAGAGTCTTTAATAACATGGTGTGAGCTGCCTGAGACAGCTGGCTGAGCATCTAGATTGCATGGCATTGCTTATTAATTTGACTGTATTGTATGGTAAAAATAAGGCAAAAAATATTTAAAAGTCACTTCTTTAGATTTAAAAATTATATCAAAAATTATATTGCCTAACTCTGGGTAAAAGCACTTTGTAAAAATGTATTTGCAGTTTAAATGGTTGTACATGTTTTCTGGATTGTTTGTAGTGGATTGATGATACTCTGTTCAGACTTGGCTTTTCCCCATTTTCCTATTGATTTTAACTGGAAAATACTAGACTTTTAGCACGACTGCCCCTGTGGAACACTTGACCAAAATCAATTAAATACTGTAAATTCAGTTAAAAGACTGTGTTGAGAATATTGGGGGTTTCTATCTTAACAAAGTGCTTTAAAACTGGAAAACACATAAAACACATTTCAGAGACTATTTCAGTAACATTGTTATTGATATTTTGTTATAAAATACTGTTGTTTAGAGTGGATTATTACTGTCTGTGATGCAAGCAGGTAGGGAAAGACTGAAATCCTGTCATTTTCCTTTTAGTTTAAGGTAGAAAAACTGAACACAACTGTATTATGCCATTTATAAAGAACACCACAAAAAAAACCCCATAAACAAATAAACAAACAAACAAAAAAACACCTTTAGGAATGCTTAAATAACCTTAAATGCCTGTAGTTGAAGCAATTAGTTTTAAATTTGCCTTTGAAGAATGGAAGTGTAATTCTTGTTAGAAGGGCTTTCCCAAAATTTCTCAGCACACCATTTGCATTTTATCATGCAGAAGTGAGAAAACTCTCATCCAGTCCCAGAGCAGAGAGTGAAAATTTTTGAAAGAAATGAGAGTCAGGAAATTGCTTGCTAGAAGAAAAGGAAACAGGAACCCATAGAACAGATGGTGTATATACAAAGGGAGAACAAGGAAACCAAATTTTTTAAAAAAATATTAATTAAAGAAGAGTTATAACACATATATAAATGTGATCTTCCCAACACTTGAACAGAAGTTGTAAATTATGTTATAAAAGTGATGGCAAAATGATGATAATGGTCACTTATTGTATCCAGGAAAGGTCTGGTGCTTTTGGTGATGATTTTCTCCATTCAGAAAGCTAAGAGATATTGGAGGATGTCAAAAAGCAATCATTGTCATCATCTGAAAGAAGAACAGATAAAATCAGATTGTAGAAACTACAGTACTGTTTTTGTTGACAGTTCCTGACAAAATCTTGGCCAGATTTCTTATTGACTGCTCTGTATGCCATGTCATCTGTTATGTTCTGCCTGATGTACATTCTGTGACTTCAGAACCAGTGATGTGCATATCAAGTGTTTTTGATGTGTTGTCAGCAGAAAAAAAAAAAAAAAAAAAAAAAAAAAAAAAAAAAAAAAAAAAAAAAAAAAGTAGGCAACATCTTGACAAAAACACCCAGCAGTGTGGGTAGACCTAGCTAAGGGCATGAAAGTTTTAGTGCCCGAGGGATTTTACTGATGTCTTGAACTCTTTCCCTAAAATTGTTATTCTTGCTGGGGGTCATATATCAAGGAAATCACTGAAAAGATAGCTTGTTGTATGAAAGAATGAGTATGTTGTTTAGGAGAATAGATGCACAGACACCTGTGAAATTGATATCAGCAGCTGGAAGACTGACAGTAGAATAGCACAAAGCATTTGGAATAGGAGTAGCTAAATCAAATTTCAGAAGCAAGGTGAAGATGACATTCAGTAGAGGCAAAAAATATCAAGTGCAGCTGGAAGAAATTCCAGTCTCCTTCCACTACCTACATAACCAGTGGAGTGAGTCTTTGGACTCTTTTAGCTTGAAGATGAAGCCATTGACAAAATTTTCTTAGATTATGAAAGACAACAAATGTGGCAAAAAAATTCATGTGTGTCAGTTAAGAAATAGTTGAATGACATTTAGGTGAGTGACTCGTATGGAAAGCAAAGAAAAGTTTGAGTCCTACAAAGCATCTGTTAGTGAGTGTGAGTAGTTTCTTCTAACATAAGACTTCAGTGGAGAAACTTGTGGGATCAAGGTATGAGGAATACTTCCAGAGAAGCAATGCAAATCCAGATGGTAGAGAGATAAAAGAATACATGTTATAGCACTGTAGATTCAGATGTATAGCTGCAGATAATGAGAATCCCCCGATGTATTTAGGGGCTGTCGTTCTCAGAAGGATAAACACGCATGTCTGCCTGGTGGGTGGCAGTTTTACTTCTCAGCACATTGGTGCTAATTTCCTAACAAATTTGATGGTGTTTATTGCCTAGCAAATTTGTTTGCTTGGGAATGGCTCACTGGTGGTGGAACCTTTGCAAATGCCCCACAGAGACCTTGCAGGAGGAGCAGGTACAGCCTGTAGGTGATATCCCATCAATGTTCCTGCCATGAGTACTATTGTGAATGACTGGTAGTTCTGCCCCTGGTAGTGTAGCTGTGCCAACATACCATGCCTTTGGGGAGGCCTGCTAAAAATTAGGAACGATTGCTACCTGACCTTAGGTGCCTATGGTGTAAAAAGGAATGTCTGAATAATGAAGCAGAGAATAAAACAGGTAAAAAAGCTTATAAAGAGGTAGTTGTGAAACTGAAGTCGTGGTTTTAGGGGAAAGTGTTCAGCTTCACTCTTGTTTACAGACAATTCTTTTAAGATTAACCTCAAGAACAGTGAGAACATTGATTTGAATTGTATTGAACTCACATGAGGTTGGTGTTACTCCATATTTGTCTGTTTAAAAACAGTTTCTAAATATTTCTACATAAAAAGGCCTTCAATTCTGCCTCACAACCTATTTAAAGCTATTTATCTTAACAAAATATATTGCTCACAATTTGGGCAGTGTAATTAAATTAGGTTTAGATATAGGGTATCATTATATCATGATTGTAAAGACTATCATATATTATAATCACACAATAATTTTTGTAAGAAGATGAAATTACAGAAATTGACATAGAAATAAATATCTAAAACCACAGAATTACAATAAAGTTTTTCATATATATATATTTATTGAAATTATGGAAATTGTCAGAGCTTAAGTTACATGACAGTGTTTTTCTGGACTTGTTTTACACAAACATAGAAACAAAGAATAATTGGAAGTATATGGATATTTCAAACAATGTTTAGAAGCTTTTTAACCTAAAAATCAAGAATGAATTTTGTTGAGGAGTCAGGCTGGTGTTTTCTTATGTCATTCAAGGCATCTTGTCTGTCTTCAACAGCACAATTATGCATAGCAGCCAGTGTAGATGGGTGCTCTACCCTTCTGGGTTTCAGATTTAAGGCTAAAGGTATGTATATGCCACATAAGTATCTATAATTTAACAGAGGAGCTTTGGCTGTGAACTTTGCATTCTACACCATCTGTCACTGCCTGCTTTCCTGTTGCAGAAGATACAAAACCTTTTTTACTCTCCACGGATTTCCTAGAGATCTCTCACAGTACTCCAACACCTCTCCATCTAAATAGTGCCTGCTAGTAGTTGTCACTGAAATCAAACTAGATATAAGTCAAATGTAAGCATAATCCCAAGACTTTCCCTTCAAAATTTCTGATGCTGTGGCTTAGGGAAGAATTCAGCCTTTCCATTCATATCACCTTGTACAGCAAAGTGAGTTCAAAGAGGGTCTGATGAAAACCAGACATTTTTATTGACCTTGGCAGGAAGGGTAGGGTGAAATGCAGACCTTACAATCACAAGAGGACAAGGTAAGAAATTCACACGTTGTGCAAAACCAGCACACCCACAGAAATGCCAGGGCTTTCTCCTTTGACTTGAAGGGAGATGGAAGGCTAAAGAAGCAACAGAGCCAGGTAACCTGCTGTCTGTGGTGCCTGCTGACCTGTGGCTTGTGATATGTGAAGGCAATTATATCGTATTTTATGTGGATGTCTCAGAATTCTTACTAATTCTAGCTAGTTTCTTTGGCTGGGGAAAAGTTCTGGAAACTTTTGCAATGTTTGCGTGGGGAGTAATCTGCAGAACAGAACTAGACCTCACACTGCACATCTGGCTTCATGATTTGGGAAGGACAACAACTCATGAGTGTTTCTTACAGTGTTAATGGATATCTAAATCTCACATATCCGTGCAGCGTCATAATTTGATAGTTCTGGTAAATACAGAAAGGATCTGACCTTTCAAAGCTCAGAGTGCGTCCTTCAGCAACCAGGAGTCTGGGAATTCAACATTTTTAGAATCCCACTGAAACAAAAACATTCTAATCTCTTCTGATGAAAAGTGTTTACAGGTATGTCCTTGCTATGCCCCAAATTGTTTTTCTTTTTGTGTTACTACAGAATTAAGGAGAAGTGAGAGAAAAGCCTAAACCATTTTTTCCCCCCAAGAATCCATAGTTAATACTTAAAATTAACTTGAGGACTGTCAGGTCCTCAGGCAATAAAGCAATGTTTTTCCCTCTCCCTGTCAGGTTACAATTTAAAAGTTAAGCTATCTAAGATAAAATTTAAAATCCTTATTTGCTTAATTACAAGATACCTTTTTGTGTCTTTTTTTTTTTGCCTGCCTGTATTAAAAATATTTTTCCATGCAAACTGATTCAGTTTGAAAATAAAAAAAAGGTTTCCACAATAAATTATTTTTTTCTCTAATAAGAGAAATTACATCCCTAAAAAGTCTAGTTTTTCTGTATATACTCATAGCAAGTTCAGAAATGAAGTGACATCCAGTTAAATAAAAGAGAAGTTATATGATTGAAATTGCCATTTCAAGACTTTTTGGATCTAAAGTTATATATGTCTTAAAACACAAACCTGAAAAATTAAAAGAAGCTTAATTTTATAATAGCACTTGATGAACTGGCAAAATTGTAACCTTGTCTGTTACTAGCAGCTGCTGAAAGCTCTGCCAATATGTGCTAAACAAGAGTAACACCAGTATTAAGATCTCTGGTTATTCCAGCATCCTGGAGGAAAATTTAAGGCAATTTCTACATAAAATGCAGTTTTCATGTTTTTCTTTACAGATATGGTTGTGCATATTTGTTAAAATCTAGAGTGCCAGCCAGTCTGTGCTGCCTTCAAAGAACTCATTTATAAACACTTGCCTTCATAGCGAGGTTATCTACTATCAGGCTGTCAGTATCTGAAGTTACTGCAGTAAAATTTAGAGTAATAGTCCTTCTTTTTCAAGGAAAATATGACAGGTGAGTGTTAATTAAGTGTCAGGGAAGAATAACTTCAGCCACACTTGAGCATTCTTCAGTCTACAATGTCTATAACTTCTGCAGTTCCATCATTACATTTTGTCTTATCAATCATCTTTGCTGCAGATTTCTCTGTGGGATTAGTCAGGTGTTGTGCCAGCTGCTGAGCACACACATCATGGTAAAAAGCTCGTGTTCTATGGGAATCCCTGAAGTTATGGAAGCATGTAAATTACCTTCTGAATTAGGACCCTATGTTGAATGTTTGTAGATATGTACATACAATAGTAGTGAAGCATTCATATGTTTTTTATGAGTCTTTACAGACACATGCATTAAACAGTGTTTAAGAATTCTCTTTTTTGAGCATCAAGGAGGTCTTGAACCATAAAATCATCTCTGAGAAACTAAGGCTTTTGGAAATAGCATTTGACAGCCGGTATTTGCAGAGGAAAAATAATCAGCAAAATGCTTTGAAATTATATTGCAGTATTTTTTCAAATTATTCAAAATATTCCTAAAAGTAGATCCTTAAAACTAAATTTGAGGGAAGAGTTATTTTTACAGGGATCAAGCATACATTTCCAGAGAACAGTACTAACATTGCCAATTTAGCCAAAGGGTTAAAATTTTCTTCTATTGATGTATTTTCTGTTGCTCTTTCAGACATTAACTGACCCATGTTTTATTTGGGAAATTGATATTCATACTGCAGGCTCCCAGGAATTAATTAGAATAGTGAAACTTCTCCAGACATACTGAGTATTCTTGAGGTGAAAATACTCATAATACAGAGAACTACCTATTTAAAAATTCAAAACAGACCAAAGCATTAAGCTGTGTACTTAATTTGCAGATAAGACAAATAAATAATACATAAATATATTAATAATAGCACTGTATGCATATGCTGTATCACTCAAGAGTTATTGATACATTTTAAAATTTTTTTTCATCAAAATCACTAAAACTTCTGCATGAATACTAAATATGGCAATCCCACCCCCAGTTTAAGTCATCCCCAAACTATTTATGAATCTGTGATGAATTTGTAGGAAGGCATCAAATGGAAATAATGGGAAGAGGTGAGAAAAGTGAGCTGTGGGAGGTGTGAGATAGCCATGAGATTTAAAACTGTGCCTCCTGTAGGAGAGATCACTGTGCATGCCTTGCAGAGTATGCTAGCTACTAAAACAGTTTGTAAAAGGGAATCTCCACTAATAGGTATTTTCTGAATCTGATGCTCCATCATTTTCTTCTCTCTTTCTTTTCCCCTTTTGATTTGCTTGTTAGTTTGCCTAGTTATAGTGTTCCAGAATATATATTTTTCTAAGAAACAATTTTGGAGAAGCTTGTTTTAGTGGAGGAATAAGAATTCAAAGTGATTTTTTTTTTAATCTGGTTTTTTGTTTTTTTTTTTTTTTTTGATTGGCAGACAAAAAAATATGCTTATGTAGTAAAAGTGGTGGTTTCTAATCCATTATTTTATATAGCTGTGCTCCTTCAGAGGCAAGCAGGGGATGGAAACAGATTGTGACTGATTTTATCAGTACCAAGTGCTCAAGCATATAGCTTGCAGTGCTGACTCTTCTCTAGGTGTGCAGATCACAGAAAAACCATTACTACATTGCCCCATTTTTGTCACACTCATGATTGCCATGGCCACAGTATATGAATGCTTCACAACTGCTAATTAATTTCTTTTCACAGGACTCTTGAGATAACACAGTTTCCTTGTCCTCATTTTCTAGAAATGGAACTGAAATACAGAGGAATTAGGTGCTTTGTTCAAGGTCACAGAGGAAGTTAGGACAGAACTTGGAATAGAGCCTAGCTCAAAAATTGTGCCTTAACTAATATACCACTTCCCTCCCCCTGAGGTATCTGTGTAAAGGTAGTCACAACACAGCTCTTGGTGAATCAAAACTCCTCCGCAAATAGCAAGCAAAACTTGAAAGGTTTAGTTCCAGTAGGAGTACCACTATTTCCTAAGTAAAGGAGATATTCTAGAAGTGTTCTTTAGGAATATTTTGAAATTACTACAGTAAACAAACTAAATCCAAATGAAATCATAGAGGGATTTTTTTGTTGGTGGTGGGTTTTTGTTTTGTTTTTCAGGATTTTAGATATACTGCTATATTTTTGTTACCATTTTTATCATTAATGATATGTTCTGGTCAAAGATTTAGCTTCTATTCTTCTTTTTTCTTCTTGAACAGGTTGTTCTATCCTGCATCAGTGTTTACATATGCCATCTAAAAGCATGTTTATCCATTGAAAATTTACAAGCAGATTTGGTCTCTGGAAAGCCAGAAAACTCAAAGTAGATTATCATAGGACAATAAGTTTTTCATAGTCTTTTCTTTAAAACTACTTATGTTTTGTTCATTAGCTAGATGCCATAGTTTTACACTGAAGTAAAAGAGACAGGGATACTGTAAAGCTATCACATTGTTTTTCAGCACTGTCTAATGTCTGAAACAATTTCATTATCAGGGAATAACTGGACTGAATGCATGCATCCACACTGAAGGTCTTCTGTGTTATAGTATAACAATAATCTGGTTTCTAAACAGACAATCTGAAATTTGCTATTGGAAATTCTCATTTTCTTGTAAAAAATCAAGTAAGATTGAACGAATGGAAGTATTTAAATTTACAAAATTATTAATAGATTCACTGTAAAACTAGAAGCCTGGTCAGGATAACTTTTGAGCTACCTAAAAACTGCATGGAAAGTGATTTTTTTCACCTTGCTCACTCAGTATTTAGTACCTCCTGAAATTAGTAGTACCAACTGCAGTGGTGGGTTTAGAACCTTCTTACCATCCAACTACTAACCAAGGCTCCAAAAGTTGTGTATACGGTTATCAGTCATTTGTACCTGTAAATTCTTGAGACTGTACAATAATTTTTACTAAAATCACTGTTACTGAGAGTTTATCTAACATATCTCAAAAAAACTTCTGTCTGGCTTGTGGCATTACAGATACCTTGCGTCTTGCCCAAGGTCTTCTCAAAAGTGAAACAACTTTCAAAAGATACATTTTTGCTGGAACTTTGGTAAAAGATGACAAAGGAAATCTTTATGTTTTTAACCAATGAGTTCTCCTAGGGGCATTTTTAACTAGTTACTTTAACCTTATTAGATCCAATCTTTGTATTACATAACATATTTGGCCCCAAATCTCTTAATAGCCTGTTATTTTTCCTATTGATCAAGCATTTCTCCACAGTGGTTTGTACAGTAAATGCTGTGCACTGGAGTCATTTCTGTATTTTGGAGTAGATTGAAAGAGACAGGGCAGCCGCTGCAGGTCAGATCTGCTGGGAGATCTGTGTTGCCATAATAAGCCGGCTTCTCAGTAACTTACAGCAATGAAGTTCAGAGGCAGCCAGCTCTAGCAGCTACTGAGCAGACTAAATATTGATTGGAAGGGAAAAATGAGGGAGATGGTGACCTTCTATTCAGAGGCTGACAAAAGTGTGGTTGGAATGATGCTCTTGCTAACGCAGTGCCTTCCTAGTTATCCTGCATAGTAGCGGGAGGCCACTGTGCTTCCTTCCTGCCTCAGATCTTCCACTGCTGACTTCTGACATCAAGTCATTAACTTTGTTAGCCTTGCTCCTCCCTTGGAGTTTCCTAAAGGAAAGAAAGATAAATTCTTCTCAACTTGAGCTTCATGAAAGTCATGAGAGTCATTTTCAAGTGTAGTTGAAATGAAACTCCCTCAAGCCTACCTGTATTTTCAGCAATTAATGGGGGAAGTATTTACCATTCAAAAGGCTTTTGCTGTTTGGATTTCCTCCAGTTCAGAATCAGCTCTATCAAGTTGGCCAGCGCAATTTATTATCTCCTCAGGGACATTCAGCTGTCCCAGCTAACCTTTCCCAGAATAGATCCAGCTGTGTCCTTCTGGACAAAATCTTTCCACTCCCCTAAAAATGCAGTCACTGTAAGGATGTCCTCGAAAGAACTATTAAAGATACCCTTAGGCCCAGCTCTGCATTAATGACCTATAGCTCATAATTTCCATTTCAGCTGTATATATTTTGATGTGAGGGTTAAGAAGGATAGCATAGGTTAAAGTATAGCAGCAAGATCCCCAGGGAAACAAAAGTGCAATTATTCTGTAAATGGCAATTCAGAATTAATGGTCCAGGAAAATGACTTTGCAGAGAAGTTCAGCTCCCATGATTTTATCTGGAATTGACAGCAGTTAGAAGACAGTCTATTACATGACAACAATGCCTTGCATTTTTCTTAGCATGTTTAATCTATAGATTCTGAAATTTTTCTATATCTTGTCACAATTTTATAAATGCTGGCAGTGAGAAACCTAGAAATGAGGAAATTAATTTAATCTGCTTGCTCAGTGATGTGTTCAGCTGGTGGCTACTAGATGAAATTGCAACAGAGGCATCCAAGTTCCTTGGTGTAATATCAGTTTATTCTGACTGGTACTTCACTGATTGTGCTTTGAGTATCAGTGGTGAAAAATTAAATGGATGATAGAAGTCAGTATTTTCAGGAAGTACATTTTGCTTTAAATCATGTAGAAGTTCTGTATGAAAATATATACAATAGAGAAAGTAACCTCATTGAAATAATACATTAGAAAATATGACTGGAAGGGAAATTGATTTAACCAAGGCATGAAAAGGTCATACTTAATAGAAATATTTCTATAATATTTAATGCGATTTTGCACATAGCATGTAGATATCCTCATTTATATGAACATCTTAAAGATAAACAAGGGGGGAAAGCCTACCTTAAATTATTACTTTCTTTTTTAAAAAGTCCAGGAAACTCTTAGGTCCAACAGATTATAATAAACAATATAATAAAACAAACTGTAATAAAAAAACCCCCAAAACAATAAAAACAGAAAAGAGATATTTCCAACTGGGCTGCTGAAATGGGGGGTGGGTTTTCCATGGACAGAAGATGGAGTTAGCACTTCAGACTGTTTTAAAATACAATCAGCTGAGCAGTGTAGCTCATAACAATTAATCTATTTCAGGTGTATTTTATCAGTTAGGTCACAGTCTAAATTAGGCTTGTTACTTATCAAGCTTTTATTCAGAAACTCGTGTTAGGTTGTTTTATGGTCATGATTTTAATGCTGCCTTGATGACTATGTTTGTTGAATGAAGATTTAGGTTTTTCTGGTTTTTTTTTTAAATAAAAACTCAAAATCCCTTGCTGCTTTGTGGTTATTCTTCCTTAGGAGGGGAGATTTTTTTTCTTGGGTATTCATTTTTCGGGATGTTCATTTTCAGTGCTCTCCATAATTTTGTGAGGCACTGTAGGTAGCTGTGTTACTGGAGTAGACAAGAAAGCTCATGCTAGAACAATTTATCCTCTTGATTGTTCAAATCTGAGGTTGGCAATTTGCTGTCTGCTAATTTTGACTACAGTTTTACCAAACACCACCAATAAACGATTAGAGATACTTTCTGTGAAGGGGTTTAGATTTCTTTCTTAATGGTAATTGATTTCTAAATCTCTGTATGAATGTTGTTTGTATGTAGACCCATGTCCATAATTTTTTCTTTTACGTTTGTTTTTGATTTAAAAATCAATTTCAGCCTAGAGAGAGAGGGGAAAATATATCAAAGAGGTAATTTTATAACTTCTTGATCTGTGGTCTTCATGATTTATCATTTAAATTTTTTTTTATTAAAAATGTATTCATTTTTTCCAGACTGTGTAAGGAAATGCTTTCTTTTAAAACTGAGGTACCTAAATCAGGTCTGTGTTTCCTGTTTTCTTTAACAGTTCATCTAATAGTTACCCTTAATGATTATAAAGATGGTGTCCCACCTCTACTAGGATTTCTGTGTGTTTTACTAAGTAAATCATTAATATTATGGGTGCTAACTCTGCAGACTACATTTAAGTAAATGTAAACAAGCTCCACCTACATTTGTATTGTTCTTTGATCTTGACAGCTATTTGTATGATTTAGCTCAGTATCTTGTCTTGAGTATTGCTCATAACTATCTAGAATACAGTAGTCATACAGACATGATTTGGGTGAAGGAAAAGAGAATGTTTAAAACATGTGGTATGATAAAATACTTGGAAATCTCATTCTGATGGCATTTTATAAAGGATGACTAAGAATTTTAGAAAAGTCTGTAAAGTAAAATTTAAAAGGAAACCCTTCTCTTAGACTAGAGCCTTAAATGATGATTTTAAGATTCACATTTGGGCAAAGGTTTACCCAATTGTGTCTTAAAGAGTAAGCAATTTCATTTTTTGAGTTTCCAACACACACACATGCATAGAGTCACCCATATATACAAACTGCAATGCATTAAAGTGGGATGACATTGGGAGAATTTTCTTGCAGAGACATAATCAAACTTACTTCTAAGTTTGCATTTTGCAGTTCAAAATTTTAATTTCATCTTTGCTTTGAATTTCCTGGCTTTCTGTGATTATCTACTTTTTTTTCTTTTTTTTTTTTCTTTTTTTTTTTTTTTAATGTTTTATTGGATTCTTAGACCTTTTTCAAAAATAAGATAACCTGAGAATAATTGTGGGCCTGGTCCTAAGTGGTGTGCTCACAATTCAAAGTGTTTTTGTGATGAACTCAAAAGCCTCAGCAGCTGATATGCTAAGTAGTTCATAGATTCTGACTAACTTTTAATAGCTCATAAGCATCTAAGTATGTGTACCTGAGAAACTACTCGGGTAAACGAAGAAAGCTTAGGCTTTTTTGGATGTAGTCACAAGGCAAATAAAGGTACAAGGTGCATGAAAGAGCTCTAAAAGCTCAAAATGTAATGAAGGGCCTCTAGCAATGAGTCATGAAGGTAGAAGAGGTGCTTTCCAAGAAATTCTGTTAGTTGTATAGAGAAAATGCAAGGAGACCAGTGAGTTGCAGAGAAGGGGGCTGCAGCATTGCAGAAATTCTTAATAATGCTGCCATTTATTTGATAAGCATATGAGATGACTTTATCTAGACAGCATTTCAAATGTACTTTTATTCTAACTACAGGATCCTCATCTTAGCCTGGGAAAGCAAAAAAAGAGTGCAATCATCTCACCTAATCTTATGATCCCTAGGAACTAGCAGCTGTGCCCTATGCTGCCTGGAGACACTTGAACTGTGGATTCTGATAAATCCCCCACAAAGCACAGTTACCAATATTTCTTCTCTTGAGAAACTAAAAATTATGTGTCATTTATCTTGGAAAATGTAGAAATTCATATATTCAAGTTTATATTTCTAAAATAATAAGAAGAAAAGATTGTTTGAATATAGATCCCATTTGTTTCTTTATTAATGAACAAATTCTCTTAAAAATACTGGAAAATAAAAAGAAAAAAAATGATGAATACAAGTTGAAATTAAAAAAAGGCAAGACTAAAGAAAAAGTTTAAATTTAGCTTGACAGTAGATATTTTGAATTTATATTTAAATGGCATAATTTTACGATATTGTAAAAAGTAGACTGTGTTCACATGCTCATTGTATCTTTAATTATAACACTCTTTCAAATACGAACGGTTGAAAATGGAATTTTTAGTGAATAATACCCCCTGAGAATGTCACACCTGACTTATGGGATAACTACGTGCAAATTATATTTTTATAGTAAAAATATTTTAAAACACAGTAGAAAATTCTAACCTTTACAGTACTAAACCACAAACTCATTACTAAAATAAGAACTAAGGAAAATAATAGACCTTTTAGATCTAAAGTACTTTTGATCTTAATTGCATTTTGCTGGATATTATTTTGTGGGAAATGGAATCCTGAAGTGACAACCACTTCACTCACCATTAAGGTAACAATCATCTATCTCCTCCAACAATGAATCTCTGAAATTTCATATTTTATATGGGAAGCCACAGTAAATATGTCATTTCTCAAGTGGGTGAAGTACATAAGGACCATTGAGAATATAATAATTTTCATAGTGGCATATTGTATACCACTGTTTATAAAATGACTGTAATTTAATAAGAAAACTGATAAGGCTAAATACATGGGATGTATATAATGGACATATATGAAAACAGTTTTTCCAAGGACCTATCATAAAAACCCCTTTATTTTTGTTGAAATCTGGAGTAATATTTGTTAATCTTTTGAACATCTGTAATAACTTTTCTTTCAGGTGCATCCTCACTACCTTGTTAACCTACCTCTCAGATGGAATGCATCTCCCACAATGATTTTAAGCTTTGATTAGGCAATTTTTAGGCAATATCTGCATGTTCCTGTGTACTGTAGTTCTTTTAGTTTTGCCGAGTAACCTTCCTCTAGTTTCCCTTTTGAATTCAAACATATTGATTACTAATTTATTTTTAAATTGATTTAATTTAGTTTTAATTTATTATTTGATTTAAATAATTTCACATGGGAATTAAATGATGATAACTTCAACCAGATGTATTTTCTGTCACAAAATCTTTAATAAAGTTGTTGTTACTTAGGAAAGCTAAGGACTGTCACAGGTGGTGCAGTGAAGTGAATGAGTGAAGCTATCACCACCTTTCATTATTTGCCCTGCTTCTGAGGCATTTTGCCCACCTTCCTGGGCAATTTTTTAGTCCATTTTTTGGCTAACTCTTTGTTCAATGTGATTTTCAGTATGCTCTAGAAATCCTTCTGTGGGAGACACAATCAACCAACAGTTTCTAATCTATCTTCAAAGTCTGTCAAAGCCTTTGCTTCCAAATTGTGTAACCATGAAACACATAGAAACTTTATGGAGGAATATGAGGAAGACCTCATGCCAAGAAGAGTGGTGCCAGGTGAGTATTCATACCTCTAAAACACAGTGGCATGGAGCACATTGCCACCTTGCTGTTTTTTCTTTTTTAAAATTACTTTCTATATTCTATTTAAATATCATTTTAGACACCAAAAAAGTCTTGAAGGATCAGCCGATTCATTGGATAGGTATTTATTGTCATCCTTGGATGATTCTATACATGAAGACCTGTATTTTATAACTGATGTAATTGGTTGCTTCTGTTCTGATTGGTAAAATTAAATTTGTTGAGATAGTTTTATTTTACTTTCTTTTATGAGTGCATCGGTGTAAGGCAGCAGTTTCTTTATGCAGAAATTAAAGGAGGCCACAACAAAGAATGGGTACCACTAGGGCATATTATAATCACAAAGACATCCCAAAATATATTGCATCATATATTGCAAATACAATCAATTCCAGTTTCTCTGAATCATGATTAGAAACTTTCAGAGAGTTAATGCTGGTTTTCAACTTATAGGCAGGATAATAATGGTTTTAAACTACTGGGGTGTAATAATATGTTTTTCTAGGAAGTAGTGTGTAATGAGAGATTAACAAAATTCAGAGAACTGAGAGCTCTGCAATATAAATTGCAGTCCTGTTGCTATTTCTGCTGAAGTGGGTGAGAGTACCTCTGCACACAGGTAGCAACCCTTGAACAGCACGATGTGGGGAAGAGAATTAAGAGTGTTTCTTGTGGTCTGTAAAACTGTAAAGTAGCCCACAAGCAGACTGAGGAAGAATGTTAAATAATAGCTTGGTAGCTACTACATGCAACACTCTTGCTATCTACCTGCTGTTGACTGCATTTCACTTTCTCTCACTGTCCATCTGCCTGTTCTATTTTCATCCTAGTTTGTGATGTATGTCATTACTCTTTTCTGTGATGTCAACAGACTTTGTTGTTGATGTAAACAACTGTGGACTCCTAAAAGGCTGTGCCTTGTGAGTCATGAGTACCTAGGGCATTCAGGATTTTATTGGAATCGTTCATTCTGTATGTGGGTACCAAATGCTCCCTTAGACATCAGTACTATTGTCAGGAGAGAAATTTATCAAAATTTTGTGCCAGGAAGCAAGTCTTAAAGAAAAAACAGCAATCTGTGGTGGTGATATACATATCCTGGTACCTACCAAGAGTAAAGGTAGTATTGCTTTTAGAAAACAGGAATACCGAACCAAAAGGGAATAACATCCAAATCCATCATCATTCTTCAGATATAAGGCTATCATAATATGGTTCTCTTGGAGACCACTAGAACCTATGAATCCTTTTTATACTAGCCATGTTTCAAAAAAGCAACTATGAAGACTTTCAGAGTTTGTGATAAGGAGCTCAGCTTTATGACAACTTACATGCAGAACAGACCTTTATTTCAGAGTATGAGTACATTTTGAATGGACAGATTCCTATAGCCAGATTGTAGTGCAAGTATCACAGAGACTACAGTGCTATTAGTTGGGGGTTTTTTTGTTATTGTTTTTGAGAGAATAATTCAATGTAGCAAACACAATAAGAGAAAACATATATGAGAGACTTCTCAACCAATAATGACCAAGAGTGTAAAATCAGCCTAAGAGTTGTTTGAAGTCAATAACTTTAAGAAATAACTTCAGCTTGGAAATAAATATATATAATAAATTACTTGCAAAAGAAATTTCAATAAGTTAATCAGGTTTTGAGTGTGTACTACAAAATTGCAACTAAATGATGATTTTTGTTTATAATAAATGCTCTAAGTTAAAATAATAAGTCAAATTTAAGAACTTAAATCTTGAAAAGATATTATATGAATTTTGAATCTTGTAATATATGTGATACCTATTAATGCTTATTTTACAGCCAGAAAAGCAGAGATACATGAATCTTGCCTCCCAGTATAATTTATTTTTTTTCACTTTGGGGGAAATAAGTAGTATGATTTCAGGCTAAAGAACTTCAAAGAACTACATATTTGGATATGTAAATTCAAGAAAGCAGCTGTGGATGTGTACTTCTTTCCCAGTATTAATATGCAAACTGTAATGATCCTATATTAGTCTTATAATTTTTCATTTAAAAGGAACATTATCAAATTTATTTTCTCTCTTAAACTGTAACAAATATACATAGAAAAAATGTAATCAATTTCTATGTGACATTCAGTACCTAAAAAAATTCAGTAGTTGCCAATTCTTACGATTTTTATCTCAGATAATTTACCTGAAATCTTCAGATCCTAGACTCATGCAAGTTTGTCAATATTTTAGGTTCTATTAGAAAAACTCAACAACTTTGTGAATGCCAAGGACCTCTCCAAGTATCAGCACTAAGTTGCAATTAAAAGGAACCCTTTTTTATGTAGCTTTTGTCACAGATAAGTGAAAAAAGGCCTTTTTTTTCCTTTTAAAAGTATTATCATTGCAAACAACTAATTTTTTTCTCATGAAGGATGTCAAATCTTTGTCATATTGCTAGCAAGAGCCTGTTGTTTTCCATGTCTAACTTTAGCTCTTGATAAATTGGTATTTAAATGTTTCATTTAGGAGAATTCTGAAGTACTTTCTTCATAATTTTTATAATTATTTTTCTTGTTTATAAGTGCATCTCAGTACACTTTTGGTTGCTTTGCATGACTTCCCTATCAGAACAAATATTAGGTTAATGACTAATGTTCTGGGTCCTTATGTTTGGTGAAAATTTCCCTTCTTGGATATTAATATTCCAGGCGTGAATTGTATTTTATGAGGAAAACACATTCTAAGAACTATGCTGTTGATTGTACACAGAAAAACAAATCAACCATAATTAAATGTCATGTTAAGTTTCCGTGAAATGTCAGTGGGGAGTCACAAATGCGCTTTAAAATACTTTGAAAACAAAAATTGCCTTATATTCGCTAGTTTAAATTATGTTATCAACAGGCAGATCTTTATCTTCATTTTAATCTGCTTCCTAAGTAATGAATGGAATTTGCTGTGAAGAATGCTACTTATTGAAAAACAGTTTGCATGTTTCAATCCAAGATGCAGCCATTCGCACTCCTTCCTGGAAGCTTGCTTTTGGTATAATTCTTTGTTTTGACCTTCTGTAATAATAATGTTTTTCACACTCTATTCTGCATTAAAAATAGGCTTTCTTGGGACTGCCTACATGTATGCTGGAGAGGCAAGGGAGCAGTGAGTGATTGGAGAGCTGTGGTGGAGGTTCTTGGGGAGTACTGGGGCTCCTCATCAGCCACCACAGGAAGGGCGACTGACTGTAATGTCAAGTTTGCATGAGATCAAATTTTGAGCTTGCTTTCCCTCAGTAGTGTATTACGTGCCATGGACACTCTGTTCCTTTTCTCAACTTGCTGACAACAAGAAATCTTAGAGCCTTTCCTAAAACCAAGCTCTGTTATGCAGTTTAGTGGTGACCAAAAGGAAAAACACCACTTGAACTGTCTTGCTTAATTCTCTTCCCTTCAGAAGGAAGCAAAGATGCTGACCAAGGGCATTCTGTGTTCTAAACCAGATATTTTTATCAGGGTTTTTTTCCACAGCTTATGAAATTTAACTTCACAAGCAGTAACACAAAAGTATTCTAAGTATTTATATATGGAAAGTAATGGATTTCAATATATGAATTACAATTTCATTTATTCTAAAATTGAGGAGAGTAGATTGTCAAAGTAGTTTTCATGCCTGATAGAAAATAAACAGTTAAAAAAGTAAGATTTGGTTTGAATTTTTAATCTCATGCAAAGACTATAAATCTCAGTAAGGCATCAGTGATTTCTGTTTATTTGTTTGTTTCATTTTTCAGTCTGGATTTCTAACACATTTGACTGTCTCCATTTTTTCATGTTTGTATCCACATAGCTTATGGCAATAATGATAATGGCAAATGGAGGGCATTATTAGGGAGACCACTGTGAAACTAATGAAATGTGTAAGCAAGGGCAGAAAGGAAGTGGATGGAGAGAATTTTGGACTATGACAGAAACTTGAATTTTTAAGTTTGCTTTTTTCTTTTTCTTTCTAGAAAACTCTGTGTGGAGCATATGCCTTTGTCATCTCTGTAACAGCAGCCAGTCTCATTGCTATATTCTTTGATTGAACCCACAGTCAAGGCAGATGTTTCACTGACAGCAGTATATTTGTTGCTACTTATCACACTTGTATTTTGTTCTCTTTTAGATAATAAAAGGTAGAGAAATTTTGAGAGATGTGTGAATGGATGAGCTAAAGAGTTGCAACAAGACAGGATAGAGTTGGTTTGCATTTGGCAAAATCTGAGCTCTTCTGCAGTTACATTTTTGGGAGAACTATTGGTCTGACTGATTTTTTTTTTTTTTTTTTTTTTTTTTTTTTTTGTAGAAGGGAGAAAAAAAAAACAAACTTGGATATAGCAAGTTCACTGAAAGTACTGTAAAAAAGTTAATGAAGCTTCTAACTGTACATACTAACACTGCTGTGGCTTCTAGGACACGAAAACTGTATTTTGGAAGGAAATTCTTAATTACAAGTAGGCATCCAGAGCCTACATCTGTTGAGGTTTTGCATCTCCTCAGGAGCACACATGACAGGCTTGCTTAAAACATTGAGCACTTTGCAAGCAAGTAATTTGGCATATTTAAGCATATATAAGCTTTCTGTTCTTGACACAAATGTGCTGTCATTGGTGTGCAGAGCTGTTCAACCTGTTTGCATTTTTACAGCTCACGTCTCAATAAGTTTCTACTGTCTTATTACACTGATGGGACTTCAGTACAATTCAGATATTTCAAAGTAATTTCTAGTACTTTTTTTTTTTACTAGTACTTCTTTCTTTCTAGTACTTTTTAAACAGATTTGCCACCTATTAGCACAAAAAAAGTGCCAAAAGGGATGAAAGGAAAGATGGCCCCAAGTCTTTGTTTTATATAAATATTTATATATATAAAATGTTGTTCTGCATTTGAAGAGGTGTCCTATAAGACATTGTCTGCTAAATGCCCAGATTTAATGCAGAAAATCCTCCCTCTTCTCTTGGTCTGGCTCAGTTCCTAGGTGTTGGCCAGCTCCAAGTGTTCTGCAGAGTTTGGGATGGAGTGACAAACTTGGACTGTGGTCCCTGTGCTCCTGAATTCTGCTGGTGAATCAAATTCCTTGCATGAATATAAATTGGAGAACTTTACAAAATAGAGATGAAAAGCATTGATTGTAAATTAAGTCTTACTATGAACTAATACTTTAAAAGTGTCTCTTTGCTTTCATATTTCTTACACTAACTTCTTTGTTAACAATGAATTTATATCCAAGACACTTGGGAAAAGGTGGCTGGAGTTAAATGAGAGAAAACTGGGAAGTTATACAGACATTCTAACAGAGGTTGTAATGATATAGAAATTACAGGGTGAGACATCATTGCTACTTATTTCAGGGAGGGTGGTTGGCAGTGATTCCCCCCACCCACATCCACACATGCTAAGGGGGATGGAATGGAGGGTGGAGCGGGGGGGGGGGGGGGGGCCCCGGGGGGGGGGGCACCTCGGCCAGGCTCTGTTGAAATCCTTGAGGGGAGGGGCATTTATGGTCCTTGCACTTGACAGAGCAAGGCAGCTGTCAAGCAAGCTGAACTGCCTGCCAGCTGCCTAGCAGGCAGCTCTGTGCAGAGTGCCCACAAAGAGACATTGACACACTGGTTGGGCACCAGGCTCTCGGCTTTCCTGGGGCACCAACAGGCAAAAGAAACACTAAAGATTTGAGGAAATCTCCCTTTTTCATGTGATGGCTCTGAAAGAAGACAATATTTGTAGTATTAAGCACATTAACTATGTGTGTAGGATCTTCCTACAACGTGTTCAACAGTAGCTCTGTCTAGCTTTTTCCCAACCAGGTACATAGAGAATCACCTTGGAAGAACTACTGCATCATGAATGCAATATTTAGGAAGTCAGACGCTTCTGTCAAGCAGACTGTTTCTCAGCTAATTTTCCGATGCAACAATGTATATATTCACAATTTTACACATTGAGCCAGCACTTACATTGCATTATATTAAACTGCATTATTGAGTATTTTGATATTTGTTTCTCACTGTGCATACAATTTTGTATTGACGCCCTGCCTGCATTGTAAAAATCATCAACACAAAAGCTGGAGTGTTGTCAGCTTCTGTCAAAAAGGAATGAGTGGAGTTTTTTCATGCATTTTCATGCATACTATTAAAAAGCTGCTTGTTCTCCACTGTCTAGTACATGTCTTCTATGTTTCCACTAAGGGCAATGAAAATTGCAATTGATATTAGATAGCAAAATAACAAATTCAGCCATTATGAACACATGATAAAATGAATAAAAAATTTCAGAACTGATGTTATGAAACAGGACTTGGGTAAGAAATTACTGCTCTGTTAGGAAACCAGTGCAGACATAGAAGATTATTAGTACAGAATCTATTAAGTTAAAATTCTTAGCAGTAAACAAAAACAAAAACAAACCCCCAAAAAAACAACTAACAGTTAAAAGATATAGGCAAACTGTGTTTACAAGAATATGCTTTCAAGTTAAATGGGAAGTAAGAAATGTGCAGGTCAAAGCCCTCTTGTAGCCTGTAAAAAATGAGATGAAATGTAATGATAATTTTTTGCCACCAGAGAGCTCTTATTGCATTGTATTAACAATGCTATTCAAATATTTATTCATAGGCCCCATAATTAATTCTCATGAATTGAAAATACCTTCATATTTATATTCTCTCCTGTTCTTTGTTCCCTGCTCTACTTGCAATTCCCACAGGGTTATTTCCTGTCATCAAACTGCATTAAGGAGAAAAAAAAAAAAAAAAAAAGAAGTCTGCATAACTGACTGCATAGCCAGAAAAAGCATTTCTAAAATCACAAAAATGTATTACTTACAGAAACTAGTTTAGCTTACCATTCTCTTTACATAATACAGTTTTAAAACTCTATGTATCTTCCCATCATATATTGTCAAAAAGTCCAAAACTGTAAACATTGCAATATATTTAATGTATGTGTTTTCTGGGAAGAGGCAGCCAAACCTGAAAGAACTGATGAATAAAGAGGTTACTGAGCAAAAGAAAAACAATATTTTTTCAGGATTTGAGTCCATTCAAGTCAATATTAGTGATGCATAGTTAAAATGTTTATGGAGAAATCCTGTTTCTTCTATGGCTTCATATATGATTTTCATATGTCACAAGGCTGAGCAATTAAGTTTGTTTTAGCAGCTAACACCTTTAAAAAGTAAACCATGCTACCTATTAGTTGTTTTCCTACTTGTGACATTCACTATTCCCTTGTTAAGTTTACGGAACCATGATATAAGGTTTCCTGTCTGGTATGGATGATAAAGTTATTTTTTTGTTGTTTGAAGTTCAAGGGGCTTTATAGGCAACCCTCTGATGGATCAGCATTAACCTTTTCTTCTGCTGTTAGCATTTAGATTTGTACTTACCCAGTATTTCACTGTCAGCCTATGTGCTTTCTATACGAGTGTACTTCACCTTTCACCTTGTGTATATCATATACAGACTGAGTATAAAAAATGACAAAATGGGAGAAACATCACTTTACAGCTGGTTTTGCACAAGTGCAGGTAGTAGCCAAGGTTAAGGAGTATTAAGTCAAGCCTCTTAGGAAAAGTTTTTTAATCTTCCCAAGTAACAATTTTTAGGATATTTTCACACATGCAACCTAAATTATTACATTTTAATTTATTATACATAGCATAATAAAACACAGCTATATTTTCCTTTTTGTCAAACTTTTGTCAAACTTTTGACAAACTCTGTTTGTCCCTGTTTATTTGTGCACCCCCATGTGCTATGTAATACTGGACTGATTCTTCACACATTCAAGCTACTCCAGACATCTAATGATTAATATGAATTTTGTGGACAAATTTTCTAGGTTTCAAATGCAGTTACTGATAGAACCAAATTAACCAGTGCCAGATCCATACTCCTGTGTTAATGGGCTGACGCAGTTTCTGCCAATTATGTTGCAAAGGTATTATACCTATTTTATCAGTTTGACAGCTGATCTGAGAATAAAATCATAAATATCTAGCCTGAGTAGTCTTCTTATACTAAATCTATGATGAAAAAAAATTTCTAATAACTTTAGTATATTTAATAGAAGAATTAATAAGACAAATTAGGATATTCAGGGTATCCACCACATAACAAAAGGCTTGCTATCAAATCTTTAGCTACGGAGGTGTGAGATTTTCAGAAGTTCTTTCCTCCCTTTTGGGAACCTCCTTCCCAGATCTTCCTTACTTTTGAAATCCTCCATTCCCATCAGTCTCTCAAACCTTAAATCTTCTAAGATGACTCATGCCCTGGGCATAACTGGGCACCTAACAGTTCTAAACTCCATTCCTCATGTCTCCTAACTAAGATTCTGAAACTAGTGATGACATTTGTCCAGTCACAGTAAATGCTGAGACATGAGGTCAAATTATGAATCAATGAAGACATAGGTACTGGGAAGATGAATAATTAATTCAGGCCTCCACATCTACCTTTTGGAGAACAAGATAGGTGACATAATCCTGCCCTGCCTCCCACTCTTGTGGACCTTCCTCTCCTGCCTCCTTCCCAGGTTTTCATCCCTTCCCATAATGTATGTGCACAGAGAGAGGTGATACAGAGGATAAATATACTACCCGTGGTTGGAATGAGCTTTCCCCACATCCCAAAACTCTGTCTCTGCGTGGGTTGTGATATCCCTCAGAACTGACAGTGTATTTCCCAGTTGATTGCCATTTCTTTGAAGTCTGCATTAATTGTAGAATAAGCTAGCTAAACTATCAAGGAGGTTGGATTTGATTTTATATTCCTGAAAAATCTCCATGAATCATGTGGACATCTGCTGTAGTTATTTAAGAAACAGGTAGTGTATATACTTGTCCTCTCTTTTCCTTAATTCAAATGTCTAGCAGGATTTTGCACATTGGACTTGCAGTAACCCACTCATGGATTACTTGACGCTTAAGGTGATTTGTCAGTTGCATTTATCCACTTTGAACTGAGACGAGCTGCTGGACTTCTACATTTTCACTTCTGCTACCAGGAAGAATTGGGTGGGAGAAGTTACAGAATTGCATTCTAGATGCTATGAAATGGTGGTGTTGTGCTGTGTGGTGGTGTTGTATACAGTGATGTTTAATAGCAGAGACTGTAGCTAGAATTCCTCCTCACAGTGACAACATTCTTGGTACTCTGTAAACCATATTTGCTATCAGTAAATAAAAAAAAAATACTTTATAAGAGATGTTTCTTTTTTTGTCGTGCTTCCTATCATACCTATCAACTCCGTGTATACTGTGTGAGAAAGAACTTTAGTAAAATACTTCTGTCACATGTATTTAATTTTGCTCTGCTTGGCTCCACACAGCAATAAGTACTGTCAGGCAAGGTCTGCTGAGCTAACAACAATTTCATTGTCTTGGTGAGGACTTTACTTGGCTATCCATAGGAATGACACGTAGTAGGTCTAGCACTGACAGGTTCAAGGCTGTCATCTTTCACCAGGGTTGTGTCAGCATACATGGTTGTGTTGTCCAGAGAATCCTGCAGTTTCCCCAAACCAGTCTGAAATCATATTTCAGCCTATGGCTAAATCAAGAATATCACTTCAGGCCAAGATTTAGATTCTTCTTCACTGGTGGTGTGGCTGCAGTTCTTCTTCACTGGTGGTGTGGCTGGAGAAACAGCTCAGTGCAGGCTGCAGTTCTGAAATACTGGGCAGCCTTCACGGTGTCTGGAGGTCTGTGGCACAGGACATAGTACAGCAGCTGTGCTACAAGAACTCCCCACATTGCCTCCAATCCGGGAGTAAGAGACAGTCACACTTCAAGCTGCAGCTAAGACTACTCTTGCAACCACTATTTATACATCATAAATGCAGAGGAAAGGGTTTGAGGATGGGTTGCAAATGGCAAAATTAGCATCAGTTGTCTGAAAGCCTGGTATTCAATTACAACAAATGCAAAACGATTTCTCTCCGGTTCAAAAGAGTAGGGAAAAGAAAAAAAAAAAAAAATGGTACAGATGAGCTGAATTCTGAGCAGGATTTCATAGTCTAAGTAAAATGATAACTTGCCATTCAGGTGATTTTTAAATTCATAATGCGCTTTCCATTCCTGGCTATTTTTTCTCAGTAAGTAAATTCATAACACACAGTTCCAATTGCCGATGTATTTCTGCAAATAGAAGTTAAAAATCTGATATTATAATAATTTCAAAAATTATTTCTCTAGTAAGATCCCTAATTAGGTGGGAATGTGTAATTTTATTTAATGCATTATACATGGAGATCTTTAATATTTCTTAATTTCAAAAGTATTTCTTCAAGTGAAAGAAATGTTTTACCAAACATTTTCACTGATAGTCTGATTCTTAAATCCTTTTTCGTCTGTTTAGTCAAAGTTTGGACTTGATGATCTCAGAGGTTTTTTTTTTCCAGCTTAATTGATTTTATGATTCTGTATCACAGATAAATTAGAGAAATAATTGTGACATATTGGGTAGATGCAGAAGTTTGATTTGGGGTATTGTTCAGACTAATGCTTAATTAATTGTGAGAGATCCTGGGAAAAAGAAAATTCCTCTTGTGCAACTTAATTCACATCAGTCACATGTATTTCATAAATTCACTTCTTTTCAAGAAAAGAACAGCTACAAAGCTAGTTTAAAATAAAGAAAACATTTTCAAAGATATCCTATTTTTTACTTCAGATACTGCCCTGCTCTGACACCAGTGTAGTGACCTGGGAACACTTTTAAACGACTGCTATTTTCCCTTCCTTACAAATTGAAATAAGGCAGAATTGAAGAAATCACATTACCATAAAAAATGTTTCAGACTTTGTTGAAATTATTTCTGCAAAACTGAGGGAGGAAGTCTCAAAAAATCTTTGAGATAACTCAGTCATCTTCACATGATTCAGCACGTGTCCACCACAGGCACAATGCTACCAGCCGAGAAAGGGCAGCAGCCGCTGGTGGTCACTGTGACTTGGGAGGCTCTGCCCAGGGCCACAGGGTTACAGCAGCTCTGCACTGCTGCTCCTGTGAAGTGGCTGTAAGCATGGACAGCAGCTTCGTGTCCTGCTAGCCAAGCAGATCAGGATCAGCCTTGTGCCCTTAGCCGCTGAAACAGCCTCAACAGGCCCTGTGCTACTGGCAGGCTGCACGGGCAGGCCTGATGAGCAGAAGGAAGCCCTCTTACAGAGAAGTCTATTTTGAGGGGAGCCTTAGCAAAATGAATTTTTTCTTCTCTCTTACTCCTTGTTTCTGCCTGGTTGACATTTTGGTGTGGTAAATCTGTGGCCATTTCCTAAATCCAATTCCTAAATGAATTCCAGTACATTTCGGTGAAATACTTTATTGTGTGAATGGTTGATCAGGTGTAGACCTCTTTTCTAGCTTCAAAATGAGTTCCAAGCAGCAGCTAAAATACACAGATGTTGGTTTCTTATTTTGTGTAATGTCACACAGCTCTAAAGCATTTCACAAATACATACAAGGGAAATATATTTCCTAAAGGATGAACAAATGATATGAAGGACACAAAAATTGAAAAAAAAGTAGTATTTTTGAGGACTTCATTAACTCAGACATGAATTTGAACATTCAATAGAACAAAAAGAAAAGGAACTTCAGATTGTCATATTTGTTATAATCTATATTTTCATCCAAAAATAGGGAATAAAGTTGTTTAAAGAAGTCATTGTGAAATGCCATTATGTCATTTTTCAAGTCAGTCTGTTGACAGAAAATTTTTCCCTAACCTGAAAAATCCCAGACTGTGAGTACAGTCTCTGAGTGATTTCTAAGTAATAGACAAGGTGAATATTTGCATACATAAACTGGTATATACTGGCATATGTAAACTGCTGTATAATTTATTTCAACCTTTAGAATGCAGAGTTTTAATTAAATTCTATATTTCAAGATAATAATCTTCAACATAGAAATTACAGAAAAAAATTTAAATATTGATTGAATGAAAAAAGAAAATATTTTGAAAATTAGGTATATTCAGGATGTGGAGAAAAACTGACATAGCAACTGATGTGAATATGAGTGAGGAGCAAAGGTAAACCCACTAAGAAGTTTCACTAAACATGATATAGTTATTATATAGATAAACTAAGAGAAGAAAGATATTAAATGTTCAATGCAAGTCCTGCTATAACGTTGAGTAGGTATGCACAGTGCAAAGTTGTTTCTTAGTCAGAAATACATGTTAACTATCACATCTGTCATGCAGAATGCTTTAACTGAAGTTGCTTTGGTTTCAAATGATACAATTTAAGCTTTGAGTCCACCAAAGTGTTCACAACCCTCACATTTTTATTTTTTTTAAATCACTACTTTACTTTCCTATGCAGTACTGCACTCCTGACCCAGCCATTCCAAGATTCAGCCTCAGGAAACAGAAGAATATTTAGTTAGGCAAAAAAAAAAAAAAAAAAAAGTGG
>VZUI01061631.1:28161-57014 GCA_013401135.1 Cettia cetti
AAAAAAAAAAAAAAAAAAAAAAAAAAAAAGTGGTGTTGAAATCAGCACCATAAAATCTTTCAGGACCAGAGAAGCTACACAACTCTATTACATTCTCTATTATTTTTGTTTATCAACAAATACCTTTTTATTTGGATGTAGGAATCACTGTTACTGATAACAGAAACAAATGAGCTGGATTTCCCAGATTAACTACAATGGATTTTTTTTGTTGTTGTTCTTTTTGGTTCTAATCTAATCTGAATTAGATTAGAATTTAGACGTAGTGATTTATCTGGGTACAGAGAGAAAAAATGTTCAATTAAGTATATGCAAGTTATACCACTTGGAGAAGTACAATGTTAGATTGGTAGCCAGATCAAAATGAATCTCAAAAAAAGAGACAACAAATATCTGTGCACATAAATACATAATATACTTATAAATGTGTGTGTGTATGCACTTAGACTGATTTATATATCCCAAATGGCATTTGTAATTTTTATAAGTTTTATGATATATGATTAGTCTCTATATAGTGTTGTTGTATTCCCTTGATTACAAAAAAACCCCAAAAAACCTATCTAATAACTTTATGCATGTAAAAAACCATTTGTCATGTTAAAATAAAAAATTATATACTTAGCCAAACTAATTTTAAATAATTTTGACCACTTTTTTAATCAATATGCAGAACACAATAAAACATCCATTCATAATGATTTCATGAAGTAAAACATTTAAAAACAAATAATATTTTCTTATTGTGTGTGAGATACATTCAAAAAAATCCTTTTAACAAAGGTACAGGATCCTGTTTGGAATACTCTATATTTCTCTCTTTCTCTGTTACAATCTATAAAATAATGAGTTTATAGACAGCTTGTTGGCAGATAGAAAAATTCAGGCTTCCAACCCCTGTCTTTGTTTCTCACATTAATATCATCAACCACTATGTAAAATCAGCAACATGCAAGTTAAACAGAAGCAGCAGATGGGTGAATTTCACACAGGCTTTTCAAAATTAATATGGAAGTGTTGGGTGTGGGGGGAGAGGGAAGCATGGGAATTTACAGTGTTTTGTTGGTATAGAATGATGGAGTTGAAAAATATTAGCTTTTCACTGGAATAGAAAATGTAGACAATAGGAAAAGATTATGGACCAAATTAAATGATCTGAATACTCACTTCTACCTACTTTGGCAAATGTAGGGAGAAACTTTCTGTGCTGCTACTATTTTTGCTTTTTTTCTGCATTAGGTATAAAATAATGGAAAATTAAATTAAAAATCTCCTTCAATGTTAGAAAGACATAATAGACAATTGTTAGGCTTTAAATTTTTTTAACTGCTGATAGAATAAAAACTAACCTTATTTGATTGCCATGTATTTGAAAAGGTTTTTTGCTATGTGAAAAAGAATTGATAATACACTGTTGATAATAACATTAGCTGTCAGTCTGCTAGCTTGGATAGCATAATACACAGACACCAGAAGACAGAATTTTGCTTTATTACTATCTTTAAATACTCTATGCCTAAGAAACTGAGTTAAATATTTCTAACGGAATCATCCTGCATATGCAGACAATAGACATTATACAATATATTGTACATGCTCCAGATACTGGCATGGAGGTATTTTGCATTTCTGTTAAGTGTAGCTAATTATTAATTGGAATTTCAAGCTGCAACAAAGGACATGCCAGAAATATGTAGCATAATTGATGCCTTGATTTGTCTAGAAATAAAAGTAGAGAAAAAGAGTAGAAACACACAGGAACAGAAATCCTGACAGACAGTTAACACCTGAATTTTTCTGCAGGGATGTAAATCATGTAAAAATCCTATGAGAAAACCAATGCCTTGGTGACTAAAAATAGGTTTCATAGCTCATTAGAGTGTCTGTGGTTATTATGTGGATTCCTTAAGCAAATGTATACTTTACAATTTTTTCTATGTGCATTTGACTTGGAAAATCTATGCGGGAAGTAATTGGCAGAATCAGACTGACAATACTTTTAATCTGTTGCAATGATGTGACGAGCCTTAGGACTTATTCTGTTTGGTATTGGGGAATTGCCACACCTATTTGTCAGAGAGAAAATTCTGCTCTGAAATTAAGGTTTGGGTACCTTCACTTCTGTACTGCATATCTATATTTTGCTGCAAAGTCAATAGGAAGTGGCATGAAAAAGTATTGCACCTGTCACAGAGCTCATAATGGAATATCATTGAGTATAGTTTTTCATTCAGTCAAATGAAGATCCTAGGAATAAATGGAAAGCTATCATACAGAGCAAACTAAATTTTTACACTTAAACAACTCCATTGTTATTAATGAGGAATTAGATAGACCTGACAGGAGTCGGGTCCATTTAAAAGAAAGTGCTCCCTAGATGCACAAGGTGCCTTCCTCCTCATATTAGATAGAATCAGAAAAGGGGAAAGAAAAAAAAAAAAAGTCAAAATATGAATAAAAAAGTTTGAGATGCACAAATATAGATGTTACTTAGTGCTATTTGTTCATATTAACTGAGATAGGAGTGGACCACACTGCTCTTGTGACACTTTCACATCTATGTGCTTTAGTTGCCACATGCTGCTGAAGGGGTAAACTGTAAATCCAGCTTTCCTCTCAAGGTTGAAGCTGCGAACAAGAGAATGTACTTACACTATTTGTGCAGAGTGCCAAGCATCAGCACTGCTTCAGAGAGCTTGCTAATTTATTTTGTACAGAAGGAATGGACAAAGGACGTGTGTTTGGGTCACGTGCCAGAAGGAGGGAAAATAAAAGTCTTCCAATCTGCCAGCATCAGAGGATATTTCAATATATTATGTTAGCAAAAGGACATAAGACTTAACCTCAATGGATTTTTGGGAGCCAACTTGAACAGCTTTGCCACAATTACACATACAGTCATTCTGTTAATTCACCTGTATACTTTAATCCTGGTGAGAAATACTGTATTTTTTTCCTATCCTATTGCAATTCGTAATCATTTTACGTTTTCACCTTAGGGATTCTTATTAATACATGGAGGTATTGTTTACTGCTTTATTATGGTGTGGATGAGTGGAGCTGCCAAATGAGCCTAGAATAAGGTAACAATTTTTTCTCTAATAAAAACCTGGCTAGCTATGTTTAAAACAGTATATATTCTTATATTTAAAGCATATGTATATTTGTATCTTATGTGCGTGTATATATATCTATACATACTTAAAAATTATAATTACAGAATACCTCTTGTAAACCATACACAGTTTTCAGTTTATGGTAATAGACAATGCTAGTTTGGCAGTCATTTAAGAGTGCAGATAATTCAGGTCATTGCCAGCCCTATGAGGAAGGCATTTCTTCATGTCTAAATGTTTCCTGTATTTGAAGAAGTTTGGTACTGAGTGTACCTGTGCACTGTTTGTAATATAATTCTGGGGAAGCAGTGGTGATATCAAAGTTCAAGAAACCTTGAAATTTATTTATCTTAAGATTTGAAGAGACATTTGAAGTGGCATAGGAAACAATGAGAGAATAAGAAGTTCCCAGACAGTATTTAATATCATATGGAAGTAAAAAAAAAAGCCCAAACAAAACTAAAATTAGTTCTGTTGACAAGCTAGTCTTGCAGGCAAGAATTGGGTCTATTTTTCACCAGGTTTTGAATTAAGACTTTCACCATTGTACTGTCCTTCCAAACTAAAGTTGATTGTTGGGATGAAGTGAATGATAAACTAGAAAAAAAAATCCAGTTTTTGAATGCTGGGAGAAATTCTTCTGATCTTAGACAAGATGTCAATGAAAAATCAACAACATGTAATTAATTTCTGTTAGTTATAAATATCCAGCACTAAGAAATAGAAGAAAATGTTTGTAGTAATCTCATTACTCTTGCATTAGATATCTTCCTTCACAAAAGAAAAAGAATTACTTTTAAAAGACACTAACATAAGTATTTTGTTGAATTAGAACCAGAATAGTCTCTGACCCCACAGATACTTGCACTTGTGCAGATGAACAATCAGACATTGAAGCAATTTTCAGTACTTCTATATTTCGAAAATGTTTGTTCAATTGGAAATGTAAGGATTGATTTAGCAGGCATATGAAATTATCACCCACTGTTCCTTTCCAGACAGAAAAAAACCCTCACTTTATTTCTAAAACTAAGATTCTGAGTCTTGAGGATCTGGTTTCCAAGACCCTACACTTTTCCCACTTTAAGGCAACACAGAGAAATCTACCACAACAAAGATAATTGGCTCAACATTTTAGGTGCATATCTGTGGATTGGAAATACTTTCCTGGTTTGTTAAAAACAAGGGCAAGTCATTCAGATGTTCTAAGCATGAGCAGTGGACACTAGTGTAATTGAAACATCATTGTAAATCCTCGTGCAAGATCAAATAATAAAAGCATTGCTAGAAAACTCTGTGCAGGCTGAGGTCAAGTGGTGAGACACAGTTAGGAGAAGTAATTTCACAGGCTTTTTATAAAATTTGAGGGGTAAATGACTGAATTATACTAAATTGACTAAAGACCACACATAGGCTGTATTTGTTGTGCTTAGGTCTGCACAAGCCCAGAAATCTGGGATCCCGAATACTGTTTACAAATTGCAGGTTTGATAATTCAGCAGCCTCCACAGTAATAGCCTCTGGAAGGAATTTTTTACATCCTTTTCCATGCTAGGTTTTTTTGTAATGTCATTATTCTTGTCTTTTTTTATTTTTTTCCCAGCTACTCTAGATTAATTATCTTTTTAAGTTGGAACTATCTTTTACACAGGATGCCACCATGGGTCCATTAATGAAACATAGTTGGCAATGATTTTTTTATGAAGAAGACTTCTTGAAAAAATGGGTTAGAGATCCAAAAGGCTCAGTAATTTTTTTTCAAAAACTTCACACTTTCTGTAATAAATAGAGTACTCAAGAAAACTTTGACTGAAGTTTGCAGACTTTAAAGAATTTCTTGAAATTAAATATTTAGTACAGTATTCATATATATAGAGATCACAAACAATGAAGTAATAAGAAAAAAATTATTTCCTTTTTAATAGTTCAAGCATTCCTTTTTAAAACATCCCATATGTAACTTTGCATAATAGAAAATGTATCTTTTCCAATATTGAATATATGTACATACATCTTTAACTAGATCAGGTTGCTCAGAGTCCTATCCATGCTGACCTTGCATGTTTCCAGGGATGGGGCATCCACTATCTCTCTGGGAAACCTGTTTCATCTCCCTCATTGTAAAAAGCTTCTTTCTTTAATGTGTTTGGTATGTTCCAAACAAGGTCAGATATATTTACTGACGGAAGGTGAAATGAAAACAGATGTTTTTTGGCTTTTATTAAAAGGCAGAATCTCTAGTGCGTCTTATTTAAAAGAGAACTTCTTGAGTATTTACTTTGAAAATTTAGACATAAAGTTTAACTTCTCAAATAATTTTCCCAGGAGCCCCTAAGTGTTTAAAAACAGGAAAGAAACTAAGGCCAAGCAGCATTCAAAGTCTTTAGAGCTAAGCTGAAGATGCTGAAATAGCAGTAAAAATGAGAATGCTGTGTTTTGAAGGCTGGGGATTGCTCCTTGGTTTCTCTCATTCATGCCTTTGCATCATCCCACATTCTAATGAAATGTTAACACAGAAATTGCATTTGTGCAAGAACTTGCTGTGGTTTCCGTGAGGCCAAGTTGTGCTGTCAAGTCTTCTGTGTGTGAGGCTAGCATTTAACGTGATGGGCTGATTTAAAATGAATTGTTCTTAACAAGCTACATGCCACAAACCTCAAATAGAGCACTTGTCAAGAGATGGCTAACAAAGACAGGCTAGGCGAAGCTGAACTGCCCAGGAGCTCTTTGTGTTCACATAAGATCAGGCTTAGTGAACTGACGGAAAATGAGCCCAGACAAGCCTCCAGGGTCTTCTGTTTTGTAGTTTGTCTACTAAAGAAAGAAAGAAAAAAAAAAAGAAAAAAAAAAAAGAAAAAAAAAAAAGGTTAGGAATTTTCTGAGGGTTTTTTCGTTTTTTCTGCCTATTTGAGAAGGAGCTTCATTACCAGGCAGGGAATAAGAAGTGTCCATTTTCGCTGCTGCGAGAGACTACTTTTAAAATCCCCAAGCCGTTTTGATTTGCAATTCCCTGAGCATTAGTGCAGTCCTCCTAATCAGGACATCACCATGTTTGCCAGGCATTCTCTCCTAGGTTAAATTGCTCAGTTAAGCTTGAAGAAGTATACTCATCATCTTTGTCATGAGTGTACTGCTACTTAAAGCATCTTTTATTGTTAGTGCCTAAGTATGTATTGACTGGCACAGTAACTAGCCAGTTAGTTCTCCCTCTGCTGCAATCCTCTACTCAGATATAACCATATGCTGGCAGAAAACAAATTCCTTGGCAAGTAACAGTTTATGAATTTAACTTGTATTCAGGATTGTACTGTGTTGTTAAATGAAGCCAACAGCTAGGTCCTTCACTTTGCCTTAGTACAGGATGCATTCCTAAATACGTGGTCCCAAACATTGAACTTGCTTGTAGAACCTTTCATCCTTCAAAATTTGCTTATGATGTAGTGTTGTGATGTTTGCTCACAATTTTTTTTCCCACTTATTTGTGATAGCTTCAAATTTTGCAAGAAAATAAAGGATTTCCTTTTATGATAATATTGACTCTCAAATATGGTCTAATTTTTTTCACCTGAGAAAGAAATCAGCAGATTCCATGAAGGTTTAAGAGTGCAATGCTCTTTATATGGAATGTATTCACATAAGTTTCAGTTTAAAGAGGTTGTGCAGTACTTTAACAGGGTGTGTTAGCTGGACATCCATTAAAAGTGACCTAAACTGGGCAGTAAGAATCTTGTGTATTATACTGAAACATATCCTTTAGATTGTGTACATGTTAATAGTGTATTAGACATTTCTGTTGCTTTTGGGGAAATATTTAGAAATGCAAAGATAATGTGTTTTAAAAGTGAAGACCATACTTCATTGTTGTCTAAATCCCAATACACACTTCTCTGTAACTCACTGTTGTAATTACCCGCATTTTAATACAATGCATTACTGTGCTTGTTTAGTTTCTCTGCAGCAAAGCTTCTCAAGTATGAAAAGCTTAAAAATAACACTGTTTTCATGAACACCAAGGACAAACCCCCTTTTATATGTAATGGTAAAACATTATGTTTTAGCCACATTTTCCTTTAAGAGAAAGTGAAGAAGGAAAGAAAATAATAAGACAGCTTTTCCTTGACTTGTTGTGGTTATGAAGCCATATATGTCAGCGATTTACTCAGAAATCACTCCAATACTTTTCAGTGTAGCACAGCATTAGCTAGATCAGCCCTTCTCTGTCCTCTCTTCTAACTCCATTAACCCGTTGTCCTTGAATTTCTCCTTCAAGTTGTGAACAAAGAGCTCTTCAGCTTGGGTGGAAGTGGGAAATGTGTTATTGATTTAGTCATGAATAAATGAATGTGTGTTTGAATGTATGAACTGATAAGTGGATAGATGCTATTAGTTTCATATATTATAGAATTTTTTTGTTGTTGCTTTAAAGCAATTGCACAAGAATGCCAAGAGTCAGACACACACATATGTTATTTCCAAGCCTTTATACCGTTTACGAACTATCTGTATTTATGTGCTGAAGTAGGCTACAGTGCATTTTAGGGACAGATACCTTTGAAAGCACACTGCAGTCCTTTCTGGAGGAGCAAACACATGGGAAGAGACACACTTTTGAAGATGTTTCTCCCTGAGAAAATCGTGATTCACCTCGAGAGGGTATCCCAGGAAGTCTGTGGTTTGTGTGAGGTAGATAAAGACTCAAAAGCCCTTCAACACCAAGCCTTTAAATACAGTTTTTTCGTTTGTTTTGTTTGTTTTAAGTTGGTTTTAGGTGAAATAAATGATCTTTAGTTATTCCATTACATAGCAAAGTTTTATTTACCTATGCCTGGTTGCCTTTGTTTGTACTAGCATGCCTTCCTTTCTCTGAAGTCTGTGCTTTTTAGAGGTCCCTTTAATCAATAATTCTAGTTATCCTAGTAGCTATGTATATATCATTCATGTCTTGTAGAGTGTAAAAAGTGATACAATTAAATTATTAATGCAACACAAGGAAACATATGCTTATATCAGGACAGCTAATTTTGATAATAGACGGAAATACATTTTGTGTTGTAACAGACAACACACCATCAGCTTGTTAAAATCAAAACTGAAGATTTATTAGCTTAATTAATTTGGTAAAAACAGCCTCCTCATAGGAAAATTTAACTGGTGCAGAAGTCATGTGCAGATTAGCCTCAAGGGTAAAAAAATTAATTGCACTGTCATAAAGGCATGTTTTTCTGATATTGGCTGTATATTAACCGAACAAAGTGCCTAGTAGCTGAAAATCAGAAATTAAGTGATGAGGGAAAAATGCTATTGGACAGCCTATTAGAAGATTATTTTCAATAAAACCTATCAACTAAAATGAAATTAATAGCTACTTTAATGGATGGGCATTTTCCTTTACTTTAGATGGCAAATTTTGTATCTAAAGAAAAGGAGAAAGGAGGGTGTTTTCTTCACCTAGTTGGGTGAAGCAGTGCAGCTAAGCAATAGCAGTTTGTATTCACTGTGTCAAATCAGCTTGTTGCTGAGCCCTGGCCATTCTAGTATTAATATTATTGAGTCAAGGAGTTACAGGAAATCATAGAGATTAAAGTTTATTATAGTTTTTCACCCAAAATGTACAAAGGCTTCCAACAGATGCACTTAATGTTTGACAATATTTACCAAGGCAAACGTATCATATTTTGTTCTGTCCTTCTTCCATCCTGATATTTTACTCATTACACAGGAAAAATACTTTTGACATCATAGCTGGGTAGGAGTGGATTTGCTAACTGAGGAGTCAGGGAATGCAATGATGTCATTGCCTTGGCTGCTGTTTTTCAGGAAAATAAATTAAACGTCACTTCCCTGAATAAATTTCCACCAAATGAAGGAAAGAATAAGGGAATTTGATGAAATCTGCTGTTGTAATCCTTTGGGAAATTACAATATTGTAAATTGTAATAATCCAAAACCTGATTGTGATCCCTCTTTCATTCTGCTCAAAAAGGAAAAAAAAAAATACGAATAATGGGCAGGTTTTGTTTGCCTCTTGATTCTTTTGACTTTTTGGGGCGATATTTAGTCTGAAATGTGTGAGAGAGAACTTTAAAACTTTTTCCAAGCTTTTTCATATTCAGAAGTAGTGACATTTCTTAATGTCTATGTTGTAATGGAGGAATAAGAATGTAATTCTTGAAGAAGTATGTGTATATATTTCTAAAGTTTCCTTTTAAATAATAATATTTTAAAAACAGTCATTTATTAAGCCAACCAAAGAAAAATGTTGTTGTCTTTGAACTGAATTTATGAGTCTGCATATTTCCTTTACCTGAAATAATAGACATAGCTGAAGGACAAAGAGGATGACAGAATTTCTACACCACTATTTATAAACAGATAACAGATAATACAAGCAGATAAATTAGAGGGCCTCAGACATTTTTCTCTTTCCCTTTTTAGGTTTGATCTATGGATCTGTCTAATTTGTTTTCCTTTTCTGTTTAAGTATATTGTATATGTGTTGGTAATCTCTTACTACCTAATTGTTTAGCAGAAGGTAGAAGTAACTGAAAACATCCATCAGCTCAGTACTCTACGCTGCCTGTATTTGGCAGGTCAGATCAGCTTCCTCTGATACTATTAAGGCTTCTAAATTTTAATCTTTCTGTAGTCTTCCCCTTTTTTCTTCTTCAGAGATATATCTTTCTTCTCTAAAGGGTGCCCAATGTAACTTTTTTTCTTAAGAGATTTTAGATTATTTGTTATTAAAGATTTTAGATTAAGATTTTATTTTAGCAGTTATTAAAGATTTGATCATTTGCCACCTAGCACTGACTGATATACTGTCAGTTCCAAAGTGTCCCCTATTTATGTTGTATTAGAAAAGTTTGATAGTTTGACACATCCACTTACAAACAAAATGAATTTTTTTGCTATCTGATGCTGTGTGGAGACTAGATTTCAATGCAAAATCTATTTTATTGGTAATCTGTGGCATCTTCCACAGTGCTGAAGTAGGATGGTTTTGGTTCCCCCACTGGATTTCTGCCTCACAACATGGATGGCCTTCTTTTAACCTTCACTCCATGCCTTAGACTAAAATGAGAGATTTAAGGATAATTAATTATAAAAGGCCTGGTTTGTAATTTGCCTTTACTAATATATACTCTCAGTAGCAACTCTATTTTAATTTGAGTTTTGTCAGGGAATCATTATGCCTACAGATAATTAACTAATACGTTTCCCAGGCTGTGTAACACATACAGTTGTCACAGCATCTCAGCTTTGTTCAGTGTCAGGTGAATTACATTTCTCTCCTGAGCAGTTACTGCTAAAGACCTTGAAATGAAGCTTTCATTATTTGCTGACTGCTTTCAGTGTTGCAAACAAAATAGCAAACATTTTATTTATCCTTTGTTGTCCACATATGAAAATGAAATTATCTCTTTGCCATTCTGCCATAATGAAGTTTTAAAGGCAGTTAAAGCAACAATGCTTTAAAATATCTTTTAGAATCAGCAGGTTAATAAAAGAGGTCCTAGAGAAAACACAGTCCAAATTTGGTGCATCCATTATTATGTAATGTCCATAAACATAAAATTAATTAGACAGTAGCATATCTTGATATTTTGGGAGATGACATCTGTCAGGTGAGTTTTGTGTATTCCTGCCTTTAGGCTGCTGCCATCAGAAGGCTGTGTATCTTACAAACGCAGCCCATAGCAAATCAAGCCCTTGCCTGAAACACATCTGCAGCTGTGGTGAAGCTGCCACTCCTACTCAGAACTTCCATATCTGGGGAACTCTCTGATGTTTGCACAGTCATGAAGATACCTCCACCATAAATCTGATCTCGTCTCTTACATCTGCCAAGCTATATAAACCTTGTTTTGCAGCTGGATCACTTAGTGACACACGGAAGTTTTATTCAGTAGTGAATGGGAAATAAGTTACGTTAGGATTCTTATCCTGAGCCCATGCTCAGCTTCCTGTGGACTAAAGATCATTCCACGCAGCTTACCAAGAATAGTAAGAGGTCTTTGTACTGTAAATCCTTTTGCCTGCTTCACTAATATTACTTTAGTTACGGACTTAGTTGCTACAGCTGTCTCCTGGGCAACATCAGTTAAAATCCTACTTCTTCTAAGAGGGCCTCTGGGAATTTGTTTCCTGTCAGAGCCTGTTGATTTCTGAGCTCAGCCCTTTTCTTGTCAGTTAATGGGTACAAATTGAGGAAATGGGCAGCATGTTAGAGCAGTGTGAATAAAGGAAGCATTGCTAAATGAGGTGGGTGGTGGAACCATCTGGACATTTGAAAACTTGCCTATTTCTCAGCTAGATAATTATCTAATTTCGCTATTATTAGGCATGCGAAGTCCAAACGGCAATAACTTTGCCTGCGATCTAAAATACAACATCAAAATGCCTGGGGTTTGGGGGTCTTTTAACATATTGAGCTGGTTATTCTTCTCTGCTGCATTATTTTTAGTTGCACTTTTTATTGATATTTCTGGTGTTTTTACTTACTAATAGTGTTATGCAAGTTATGACCTTTTCCCTTAACTTTAATAACATTTTTAAAAGCCTTCGGCATCCATTTACAGATTAACAATAATTTTGAAGGTTTTCTAGATAGTATGCATTAGTGATAGGTCACTATTTAAATTTTGAGTAGTATGACAAAATTGTGAAACACTTTTATTATGGAATTCAGTCTTTAAACCCCACCTCATAATCAAGGCTGGCTGCAGGGTATACTGGAACAGAGTGATGAAACAGAGCATCTTTTAGCCTCTTTGGTTCAACACACAGAACATTTTTCCTGGCATCAGACTAAAAAAAATATTCTTTGTTACAATTGTTATATAAATTCCTAGGGAGACAAATTTTCAAACGGAATTATAAGTTGGGGGCTTGTACCGGCTTGACAGCAGTTGTTTTTCATCTGAGAAACTTGATAACAATCAGAGAGAAAGTAAATTATATAGATGTACCTTGCATGTTTAAAGCTCTTGCATCATTTCTGGGAAACACGATATTTGGACAGGGCTTGTTGTTCTTTTATTCACTGAAATTTACTTAGAAAGTCTTTGCAGTGGTAAAGAGATTTTCCTTCAAAATGCACATATGCATAATTTTATTTTACATTTATAAATGAAGAGCATCACATGGAACATTTTAGACATCTTTTCAAAGAGGAGAAAAGAAGGACAAAGAAAAATAAAAAAAAAATGGACAGCCAGAACAAAAACTTAGTCTGACTGAAAATGAAGATGAAAAAGAAGAAATCTTTCTTTGATTTTTTTTTAATAATTTTTCACCTTCAAGTTAAGAATTTCATGTCATTTTATCTTCCATTATGTAGTTCTTGGTAAAATAAAATAAAAATTAGCAGTAATTATTCCAAATATGATTAATATCTATGATTATTAAATGGATAGATATATAAAAAAAAGTGTGATCACAATAGCTTAGAGTTTTAATCCCAGCAGCATTAGGAACCTGGTAATACCTCTATTCCATTGTTTCATTGCCCTTGCTTAATCAGACACTGAGCAAAGACATCCTCTTTAATACTATGGAATGTATTTCCTTTCTTTGCATACAAAAATAACTATGCAGACTCCCAAAATACGTGATCAGTATGGTGGTGTGTTCTCTGAAGATGCAAATTTTTTGTGTGTGAGCAAGAAGGAAAAAAGTTTCAAAATCATGTCTCTAGTAAGACCTTTCTACCGTGCTGTGAAAATTTAATGCTTTGGAAACTTTCCTTTTTCAGATCTGTTGCTATGTGAGTGGTTCCTTCCAAACTTCACATTCATTCCTTAATGACAGACAATGAAAATTAATTAAGCTATTGAAAAATTATGTCCATTGGGAGTCTGTAGGGTCTTTTTTCTGGTGTCCTCATGTATCTTTCAGTCTAGTGAAAAGGGATAACAGCTGCTGGAAGTTTATTGCTGGCCTCTAAGGCAGCACAGTAGGGTTGTCTGGTTTATACTGAATCTGAAATATGAGGAATTGCACTGGTTTGAGAGGGAAGGAAGACTTTGTTTTTATGTAAGTAATGAAAGTCAACTATACTCCTTTTTCTTTTAAAGAATAGATATGAATTTCTATCTCATTTGTCCTCCTTCCTTTATGGGTACAGAGAAGTCAGCATTTTCAGTGGTGCCTTATGCAGAATTTTCCACTGCTGGTTCCTTGGGACTTCTCTCCTGTCTCAGAGTGTAGTCCTGAGTTTCATGCCTGGGATGTTTTGATCTTGGAAGGGTTTGTTGCAACATCAGGGCAGTTCATCTAACGAGGTACTTCGTGGCCAACTTGTGGATTATCCATTTAATTATAGTCTCACACTGATGAGAGTAAACCAGCCCTGGCATAAAGCAACAGAGTCCACCTCTTGAGAATCTAAAGATGAAAATATTGAAATAATTTGGTTTATTATTGTTATTACTTATGGTGTCATGGTTTAACCTCAGTGAATACTAAGTCCCACATAGCCATTCACTCACTCTCTCCTGGTGGAAATGGGGGAGAGAACTGGGAGGATAAAAGTGAAAAAACCTATGGGTTGAGATTAAGACAGTTTAATAGGTACGGCAAGAGCTGTGGACACAAAGCAAAATAAGAAAGTCATTTGCTCCTTTCCATGAGCAGGCAGGTGTTAAGCCATCCTCAGGGATTCCAGGCTCCATCACACGAAACAGGGACTTGGGAAGACACACACCGTCACTCCAAAACTTCCCCCCACATTCCTTCTTTGCCAAGCTTTTTATGCTGAGCATGAACCCATATGATGTGGGCTATCCTTGTGGTCATTTGGGGTCAGCTGTCCTGGCATGTCCCCTCCCAACTCCTTGTGCACCCACCCCAGCCTGATCACTAGTGGGGTGAGAGGCTGAAAAGGCCCTGACTCTTTGCCAGTGCTGCTCAGCCACAGGGAAAACACGCCTGTGTTATCAACTCTGTTTCTAGGATAAATCCAAAACACAGTGCCATACCAGCTACTCTGAGGAAAATTAACTTCATGCCAGCCAAAAACAGCACAAATGGGAAAAATAAGAAAGTAAAAACCCTATTCCCAACTGATACATTAGGAAAAGCCATGGCCATTCTAAAGGAATTAAAAATTCAAGAAAATAACACACTGTTATTTATATTCATTCCTTTTAATGAATAACAGAGGAAAACAAGAGGGACTTGTGTTCCTTCATCAGAAGAATTCCCAGAGGTGATAAATCATACGGAATTTTTGGCTTTTTATATCGTCTGCGGTTTAACTTAATTAGCAGAGTTATTTGTGAATGAATTTGTCCCAGGAAGAAGACCAGGCAGGTTTTTGGCTATCTGTGCTTATACAGATTCTGACATCACTGAGCTGAACTTCTGCATCAGCCAGCTGCCCAGAGCAGCTTGAACACTTGCCAGGAAGGCAAAAGCCCAGTTCACACAGCCCCCACAACTGCTACCAGCCCTAATCTCTCTTATAGCCCTCCTGTGTTTCCTGTTTCACCCCCAGTGTATTGATTCACTGTCACTTCAAAATGCACTTCTTACACACACTCCATAGAGAACTGCAGCAACAAATTCAAGTCAGCTAGTTTTAGAAGATTATCTACGCTGGCATAGGGTCAGCCCATGTTTTACAAGTGATTCCATGTCTTTCAGGTCCCATAGCCCTTCCACTCTTGACTGCACCTTCAGTCTCACGTCAGGAGGATGTCCCACAGCTTTTGCACATAACCAGACACAAATATCAAAACAGAGATGTACAATTTTCCTAGGTTTCTCAGACTGATTGATGAACCTTAATTTCAGTGTATTCTGAAAACAGTGTATTCTGAAAATACTGCTGCAGCAAAAACAAGTTTTAATGTGCAAACCTGATACAGATCATACCCCAGGACCTGGTCCCCATGTAGTACCCATTCAGCAGCCATGTGTATTGCCCTAATTGTGTTACATACAAAATATAGACAGGCATTGCAGGTATCCAAAGGAGTGCTATCCAGTAAATACTAATCTGAACACTTATATAGGTAGTGCAAGTAAATTAAGGGAATGATTTTTTTTATGACTAAGTGGACCTCTCCTTCTATGTGTTGGTGTGTTCTGGTAAATTCAAGTTTTCCTTAAAACATCAGTATTTCCATTACCATTATATCACTGGTCTTATTAAACATTACAAAATTGAGAACATAGCCACAGTTACTTGTTTTCCTTAGTTACTTGAGCTTGACTGTCTTATTTTATAGTTGAAAAGGGGAAACCTGATTTTTTTTTTCCATTTTTTTATTTAGCTTAATACACTTTGGTAGTGCTCATGTTAAATGATTTTGGGAATTCGGGCATGTACTGTGCCAGCTCGGAACTGTACTATTAAAGATACAGCTGTACACAAGATTATTTTTGTAATGAAGTTTCCAGCAAACCCAAATGAATCTAGTAGAGGAGGGAGGAGAGGTCAAGAAGGATAGGAGGTAAACAGCAATCTGTAAAAGAAAGAATGTTGTCAGGGATATTGATAACACAGTGGACTGTGACAGGTGTAGTTATGCTCAGTCTCTGTGGGACATTTCTTTATACAGCTGGATGCACAGGAAGAAAAGATGGGTGAGCTAGATGTACAGTGAGATTTGAAGAAACTCAAGACATAAGTTGATGATTTTCTTCAAAATTCAACTTCTGGGCAAGTCAGGGCAGGTTAAACATTAGAAATAATTTTAATGTGTAGCAGACAAACTATTTCTTATTTGTATGTGCTATGAATTTGCCTTTGAACAGTTTGGGCTGAGCTTTTGAGAATTTTACACCTGAGTCTTCCTTAAACTGTGTCTGTGAAATATGTCTGAATATATCTAAACTCATATTTGCCTGTGTACAACAGTGAGAAATGGCATCACTATGAATATTCTAACCTTCTAGTCTCAGTTTTGAACTGACTTTAGATCAGTATAAATACTACCAGAAACAGTTATGAGAAATTATCAGATTCTGAGCCCCAGCATTTTCTTGATCTAGGTTCTTGGTCTCTTCCCCATCTGACAATACTCCCAAGCAGTCACAGTTCTTGTTTTTAAAGAAAGCTACATGACCTGTCCAATGAAACAAGATATGCTGGTGGAGTCACAAAGATGCCTAAGATTTTTAGATGCTGTCCCTCTGCTTTCAGACAAGTTTTCTTCACACAGAATTTTCCAATTTTTTTGTGCTGAAAGGTATGTTTCATCTGAAGTCATTGCTGGGAAAAGGCTACATGTTGTATGCTGTACACAGCAACCATAGGTCATGACAGTAAGAGGAATTTAGATTAGAAATAACCAATTTTGAAGGTCAAGTGTACTATTTATTTTTTTATTAATATATACAGACAGCACATAGGATTTACAAATTAGGATCTAGGAAGTTTGTTTAATTAAAAGTCCTTGCTACCTCTAGGTAAAAGTTGGCTTAATACAAAAAACTTTATGTGAGGATGGCACTAGAGGAAACACTTTTAGGGGTGCATGATAATAAGGTCAAAATTTTATTTCTTGAAGTTAGTGCAGTTGATTAGGGGTTTTTTGTTCAACAAGAAGCATTTTAAAAAGACTTGGCTACTTAGGCTTAAGTAACAGGGGAACAAATTCCAGTACTTATCCCTATGAAAACAATTCTTCAGCCTAAACATTAATGTTTCATGTCTGGTGTTGTTTTAACTTCTTCAGAGTGCTTGAGGTTCCTGCGTGTAGCTGGCAAGTATTGCCCAGGATCTGCAGGAGAGCTGCCCCTCCCTGTAGCAGCAACTGGAGACAGGTCAGGGTGTTCAAACAGCTTTACCCCCTTTGCCTTGACAGCTGCATCTCAGGTTTCGTCTCCTTTCCTCCCGAATCCAGTCAGAGATCAGTTTTTCAAGAAGTAGAAATGCTTCTGGTGTCTTCCCTTTCTTTTCAAGATTTTTGTGATTAAGATTCTCACTGATGGTTTTGGAGACACAAGTTTTCTGATTAGGATACTCAGACACTTCTTCAAGAGTCTCTTAATCACCCAGCAGTCCTGGAGAGAAAAGGCAGGATTTGACATGTCAAGCTGTTTCTTTTTTTCTCCAGAAGATAATTCAGAATTCTCCAAGGAAGGAGGAAAAGGAAACCCATTTCTGTGTACAATTGGCTAGTGCACTCTACTGGGGTTACAGAGACTCAGCTGCTGGTTTCCACATTTCTTTTTTTGGCCAGTGACTGTTTACAAAGTGAGTTAAAAACAAATAAAAAGGAAATGTTATACTAAGTGCTGTTAAAGTGCAAAAGCAGTGTGAAATGCATTCAAGGACTACTTATGGAGACAAATGATATCACTTGAGTTTTATCTCATTAAAAGATAGAAGTTTGTTAAAAGAGCACCTCTTAATTCAGGCTATGCAATTACTAATGAAAACTTGGCTAAATTTGGCTAAAATAGTTGAAACTTAATTGACAATTCAGACATAGTTCTTTCAGCTAGGATTAAGACTGAACACGAAGTGTTTGCAATTAAACAGAAATTAATAAAAAAGGAAGAAGTCTCCCTGTGTCCATTAAAGCCTGCATCTAAATATAGTGGGAAACTGCATGCCTACTGCAATTCAATCTCTTCCTTGGAGTTATATGAAGAAATAAGTTTTGTAAACTATTGATACCAAACATCCTTAATTTCCATAAATGGTAAAACCTGCTTTTAGTAAAAATAATACCTATTTTACCAAGAAATATTTTAACTGTTAGTACCAAGTGCAATATCATTTCAGTATAATTCCAACTCACAAAGGTTTGTGGTCTTCGTACAATAATACTTCTAGATATTCCAGTTACAAACATAATTAAATTTTTGACTAATTGCCAGAATTGAATGAATACTAAGTGCAGCCAACTCATTTTAAAATCTTTAAAATCTTAAAATCTCAATTTTCAGCGGTCTTACCTGTTTTGCCTCAGGGCTAGGTGCTTACCTGGGCAAAGCCAGCTGAGGGAAACAAAGTGTAAAATTTCTACTTGCAGATGTGAGACACTGGTTTAAGGGTAAGAGGAGGGGAGATCAGAAACAAGATGTACCTAAGGAAGCTTGAACTTGCCCTGCACCAGCTGGCAGTGTGTGTGTCCTGGTAGTAACATGTCACTTGGGTGTAGTGATGCAATCCAAGTAGGCTGCTGAAGAATTAGAGAAAAGAATGCCATGAGTAAAAAATTGACTCCTCTTGTTTTGGAAAAGAGTCTCTGCCCTTGCATACAACAAGAAAAATTGATCAAATAGCTTGATCTCCTTGAAGCATCCAGAATGAAAATTTGTGAAAGGTTAAGCACAGAAATGAAGACAATATATTTCCTCTAGTTATAACAGCATCAGTAAACTCAACAGAGCCAGGACTCTGGCTTTGAGCACTGTCACACATTCATCCTTAACAATTCTCCTCAGAATTTCAAAACACAGCTCTTGGCTGTACCAACACTTTTCCAAATAGTATCCATGCTCATTCAAAGATACTCTGACCAGGTCATGTATCTAATATGTTCATAGACAAGACCACCTGCTTTGGGGTACAAAATGTTTAATTATTAAGACACAAGCTCTGCTTGCCCCTTATTTCCAATATTAGAGACCTTGCCCTTTTTATCTAGTAGAACAGTTGCAATTTGTTGGCTCAAGAACAGCTGAACCTGCTTGCTATGATTTCACATTCCTACATTTTAGCAATGGCAGGAATAGCTAACACTAGGTTTTTCATGGCATATACAGCTTTTATCTTATTTTGTTGCCTACAGTTCCATAAATTTTTGTTATTGTTTAATATCACAGACTGATGCTTTGGTGCATGTGACTGTGAATCCAAAAGAATTCAAAAGAATCCACCACTTTGCTTTCAGCACCAAACTAGAGGTAATAACATTTTGATGACTGTTTCTGGTAACTGTGTAATTGTTTGTAGAATCCTTCATCTAGTTTCAAGGAACATTACTTCCAGAAGTGCAGTCAATAATCTAAAAACTGGTCCAAAGTGTTTACTAAAGATTTAGATATGTGGGATATGAGCACAAGATTCAGACCGATCTTATTAATAAGTCAATAAATTAAGGAACGTTGTATTGTGAGGTCTAAATGCATATATGGTCAGGCAAAGCTGATCTTTCTCCTTTTTGTCGGGGTTTTGGTATAACATGACACTTAGCTGCTTGAGAAAGTTCCACTTTATTTTTCCTTTTACTGTAACCTGCCTATTTACACCTCTGGAAATTAGAAAATCAAGTTCTGGTTTCTCTTTTGAGACCTTTTGCCAGTCAGATTTGCAGGTTGTATTTCTCTCTCTGCTGTCTCATTTCTCACACTGGTGTTCACTCTCACTGCTCTGAGTGACTTCTGGCTGATTCTTCTTGCCTCTGCTAGGTGATGTGCCTCTTACAGGTAGAGTTAAGCAGTTTTTATCAGTGGGTGAGAACTGATAGATCAACTATTGCTCTGCTTCCTAGCATTTAATATGTGTCACAGACCTACAGGTACTTCTGCAATAGGATCACTGAATAATCTGAAATAATGCCCTGCAAGCAGGAACTGTGGCACCACTTCTTATGTCTTGAAATCAAATCAATAGAAGATCACTTTCATTTTTTTGAGGGAGAGAATTTTTTGTGGGGCTGTATAAAATATTTTACCTAAAGAATGTGCTACAGCATGGGTAGTAAAATGGAGATCACAGATGTAGCTCTTATGTAGTTCTGTCATTTGTCTGGAGACTGGAAATTTGACCTACTTGATAACATTCGCAGTAGTTATTAACATTTTCAACAGCATGCATCATATGGGCAGCAGAATCAGTGGGCAGATAGATTTCCAGGCTAGTAAGTGAAAAGAAAGCCCAGAAAGACAGTAATTTAAGTAGAGATAATACATCAGGTAGCCAAGAGTGACAAGGGTCACTGGAAGGACAGGTAGAATAACAAAGGACTAAAAGACAAGGGAACATAATTTGAGGAAATTAAATTGGAACAGAAACTATAAGCTTAAATTAATGTTAGCAGGCTGACAGAAGGAAGGGGTTTGTAAGGACAGGAGTTGAAGGATGAGAATTGTAGTGGGCTGTGTGATACACAAAGGATCAGTAACCAAACAGTAGCTTTGCAGCATCAAATCATGTGTGGGAGAAAGGGACAAATCTCACTGTACAGCTAGGATTTTAGGACATAATATTGCAGAATAACAGATGTAGCCATTGAAAGAGCTTTAAAAATGGTTAAAGCATAAGAAAAGATTAAAAAGGAGCAGCAACTATGGTATAAATCTTCCTGAAATTCTGAAATTCTGGAAATAAATACTTTTTTATGGATAAAGACTTCTTGATACTGTTTGCACGTTGACTTCTCTCACATCCTGTGGAAATGATTTTCATAATTGGATTACTTGCCAAAAGGAAAAGTGGTCCTTAATGTTTGCTTTTTACGCTTATGTTTTGTAAATTTTTGAATGTCCAATAGGCCTTGCATGAGAAAAAAAAAATCAAGAACACCCTTCCCTATTTCCCTTTTCTATATAATTTTTTACTTTATAATAGATTCCTATATCTTCAGGTTTCAATGCAAACCTATCCAGGTGCTTTTTTATTTTAACAATTCTTATCATTCTGTTTGTCTTTCTGTTTACTAATGAAAACCACTATATCTTCAGAGGACCATCAACAGTATTTGCAGCATCTCTTTTTTCTTTGGCAACAGATAATAAAATGCACCATGCAAATATGGTTAGAGTTGTTTTTCTCTGTGCATGTTCACATACTTTTTATCAGTCACTGAAATGAAAGGTTAAATTCAGCCCCTTAACAACAGTTTCCTTCATTAACTCCTTGGTGTCAGCCTTATTCTTGATTACTGTGAAAAATTTTAAAATGATGAGTACTAATCATATTTTCTTAGTCTCTGAAGCTTCTCTTGGCTTTAGTTGAAAGGCATTTCCAAAAGCTATCGTTTCCCCATTATGTTTCATCCATTTCACTCGTATTCCATGCTCACTGAGTTTATTAAAATGCCCTATAATAACTTTGTAAATTCTGATTCAAGCAAATGCTGTTTAAAAAATACCAACTTCACCATAGTTACTATGTGTTTACTGATATAGTGTTACACTATCTATGTGTTGGCTAGAAATCAGGTATAATAGAGCACTTCACAAATTGTCATTATTATTTTTAGTAGCTGTTATCCTCTGATAATGAGGCTGGTTGAATGCTGGTTCAGTACTAATTTAATTCCTAGAGAAACTGAATGATGAATCCAGTTTGTGGTGGATTTTTTACTGTTTGAAAGAGTCTTTCCAAAATATCTTCGATAGATATTTGAATAGAGCAAGATATTCCAGCTGAGCAAGTTTTTCTCAGCCTTCCCATTTAGGTTAAAATTAGAAGCTTCCTAAGCTGTTTTGCAGTCAAAACTGATGCAAAAAGGCAATTTATTTTTTTCCTTTGACCTTGTACCAGTGAGGGTACTTCTTATACCTTGCTTATCTGTCAACCCCACTGCATCTTTTCCAGGCTCCCTGCTGGTGTTTAGGCCATGATGAACATCTGGTACTTGATATGGAAAGTTATCAGAAGCTGAAACAGGGTTGTAGACAGACAAGAGACACAGTTGCAATAAAATTTAAGAGAAGTAATTATTTTGGGATGTTGTCGATAAGTGCTATGTAGGAATTGCTGAAGCAAGAAAAAATAAGGTTTTGGTAAACCAGAAAAAAATAAGGTAAGAAAGAAAGGAGCTGGCAAGGTTCTGTAAAACAAATGAGGCAAGATTTAGAGGCTTATGGAAAGAAGAGAGAGGTGGAGATTTAAAAAATATATTCATTTCATTATTCCAAAAAAATGGATCATTCTTTCCAAAGTGTTCACTTTCCTGACTCTGAGCACTGGACCAAGCCAACTGGAGAGATGACATTTGCTGTTGTAGCAGCTCTTCTAATTGTCAGGTTCATGACACACAAAATGAACAACTGATATCTTCTGAAGGCCGTTTCAGTTGACAGTAATGTCACACCCATGCACAGCTCTTTGACCCTGTTGGATGGTACAAAATCAATGAGATTAGTTGGAATTTGACATGCTTGGTAATCAAACCATATCTCTAGCTTTTAAGGATGTATTTTAAGAGAGAAAAACTCTAGGTATTTTAGTTTAAATGTTCTTCCTAGTCTTCTAAGTATTTCAGCTTCTTTATTTGTAGATTATGGGTAATATTTATTTCTTCTCAAGGAACTGCCAGTTTTTACTCATTTGTTGAGTTGTTGTGTCCAAATGAATCACTACAGGAATGTTAAATTTCATAAAGCTCAAAAATGGAAAGGTCTGGATCAATGCTGAATAATTTTCTTTCTGGTTCTTCAAACATCAAGACAAAATATGTGGTTTGGAAGGTCCAAGGCTTACATGGGGTTGCTGTTCAGAACATTGCATAATGGCCTGATTTTTCTTACCCATTGCATTTTAACTGAAGTATGAATATGAGCAAAGATTGTAAAGAGCTCATGAAAGTACAGAAAGTGGATTTCAATGTCAAACAGTAGAAGGTGAGTTATTGCTGAACATGTGAAAAGAATGGTGGCGGGGAATTTAGCTGGCAGTTTTAGCTATGTATAATCCAGAGCAATATATAGATAGCTGAGCTTCTGGAAGCATGATGTAAATGCGCTTTTCATACCTCAGCTTTCTGCTGAATTTCTTATGTTTCTGAGCTGTTCTCAATGTAGCTTGTCTTTTGCCATCCTGCTTTGCTACATATAAGTGTTTTATCCAGGGAAGCCTTTTTTCATTAGAATTATATTGACAAAAAACTTTTTTTTTTTTGCCTAAGCACAGAGCGTAAAGCTGTTGTTCTATATGCCCACAGAAGGAGATGGCCTTATTTTGGTAGGGCAAACAGTGTTCTAGCCTCAAATCCCTAAGAGGCTTTTGAACACAGGACAAATGCATATTTTCCTTATAAATTATTAAATATTCTGATGTCTGTGACCTTTGTTTCTATTCTCTTTTTCATCTTATCACTTCTCTGTCCACACTTTTCCTTTAGCAGGACTATGGAACAAGTGCCAACTGTCCTGACTTTTTAACCTGTAAGCAGACAAACCTACACCTAGATTGTTAAATTCAGAAACAAGATAAACTATAAATGATTCATAGAGATTAAAGGTAGGGTTGGTTTTTTTTTTCCCTAAATATTAAAATATATCAAAATCTATAAGCCACTTGTTCTGCCTTTATTTTTTTTGTTGCTGGACATATTTCATGCAGAAGAAACATAGATTTAATTCTTGTGTAATCTAGTCTGAGTTTTTATGCTGATTTTAGGCTGGGAATCTCTTTTTTCTGCATTTCAGAAGCCAGACTTGGATAAAAGTTAAACCTAATAAGAAAAAATTTTTTTGTTTTCCATACTGTAAATTTATCATTAAATATTAAAGGGTCTAGAAATCTTCTGATCCTAAAGCAAAACCAATACAATTTTTATACATGCAGCCACTGGGGTTTTTTTTTTTAAATAATATATTATGACAACTGTAGCTTCTGTTTCTGTACCTTCTGAGGTCCTGTTTTTGTAAGTAATTTTATTTGAGTTTTCACTCTATATCCATAGATCAAATTCCTGGAAGAACTGTCTTCTGTTCTTAAATGTAAAAGAGATTTGTTAATGTTTGCAAAATCAGGATGCAGATGTAGTGACTTGTTTTTCTCTTACTATTTCCTTTTTTTAATGTAAGAATTTACTTCTGGAGAGTATTTATTGTTGTTCTAAAAACTGAAATTGCCTGGATTTTTGCATCACATTCCTCTGATAATTTTTTGGAGGAATATTTTGGCTCCATAGATGTCCATTAGTGCCTATGTCAAGTGTTGCTTTCCAGTTATTTTCTACATATTTGTATTAACTATTACAACATGAATCTTTGAATTCTTTCCTCATACCATTCTTTTCTTTGTAACATTGCTCTTTAAAACAGAAGCGCTTAAATCATTCTTCAAAATATTCCATGTCATCAAATGTTTTGTCTGAGAATGTGGACCTGAATATGTGGTTCTGAGCATGGAAAGCCTAGTAACATTTTAGCGAATTTAACTAAGACTGTATGTCAATTTGAGAATTTAGTCCCAGTTCCCATGCTGCTATTTGTAAAGATATGGAAAGCTACAGAAATGCTGTGTCTTAGCAGAAATGAGGCACTACCCTTAGAGGCAAAGCACACAAATTGTGCCTCAGATACCTCCTCTTGCTCGCTCTGCAACTTGCACTAACTCATATGATGATTTCATGCCTTTGTTACTCCCAAGTTGTAATGTCATTCAAATTCTCACATTCATAATGGGATCATTTAAGAGCTAGCAGGTATTGCTGCTTTTGCCCAGAGAAGGCCACTTTATGGATGCAGCAAAGCCAGGTGATGTGCTGTCATTTTCTTGACCCTGAGGCAGATGACGATGACTCTCCCAGAGTTAGATTTAGCCTTCCTTCACTGCAGCTCCCAACAAATTTGTGTGGCAGAAACTTGTGTACCTTTTTCAATTTCTAAAGAGTATTTCAGCCATCAACAGGTCATTGATTTCAAAGATGAATAAGTATCTTAGGTACCTAGGGGAATCTGAACATCAACAGAGGTTTGAACATCAACTAAAGGTTTATTATGCTGCTTTTGGTAGCCTGACACTATCTTCTCCCTTCTGTTAATAGAAGGTCTTCAGCCAGTTCATAGAATCATAGAAACATTATAGAATCATTAAGGTGGGAAAAGATCATCAAACACAAACAGTAACTTAATAATTTCGGGTCCACCACTGAATCATGTCCCTAGGTTATTTCATTCAACTTAGCATGTAGGCTGCTGCCAGTGAAAGAGTTGAGGATAGTTAATATCTCTGAGAATCAGGTGTTCCCATCTATCAATTCATGCAGCTTCTGGATTTTTAATCTGCACTTTGTCTTCTCTGTTTTCATCTGATTACCAAAATACATCATATCATTTTAAGGAAGCCTGTGCAGCTGTGACAAATTACAGCAAACAAATGACTCCCTAGACTAATGTAGCAATGGAGAGAGCTCAGAGGACCAAAATGAGTGATGAAGATCTCATGATTTACCCTCGAGAAATTTGAAAACTGAGCTTTGACCCAGAGAAGTCTGTGAAAAGGGCTTCTTTACAGTGAAATAGCCTTGTTAACTGACCCTTTGCAAAAATCACACTAAGTAAAATTTTAATAGCTATCAAAATACTTGAGATAATTTGCAAAACTATCTTTCACCATGGGAAATTAAAGAACGGTTTGGTTTGCTTTGGTTTGGTTTGGTTTGGTTTGCTTTGGTTTGGTTTGGGTTCAGTCAGACCAGCAGTAAGTTAAATACAGCATGGTTGCTACAAAAAAAATTGATAAAATTATTTCAGAAGTTTTCCTTTAGCTGCTCCTTCCTTTCTTGCTTTTCAGCTACCTGTAGAATTGACCTTTCTAATTGAAATTTTGATGGGGAGGTTCTGAAAATCAAAGATCTTTTTAAACCCTTCTTACTAATGTTAGCCAGTGTGATAGAAAACCAGATGTGATTGCCAAACTAATTGTTCCTAGGCAAATAAATTGCATTTACAAAAGCCTTTTCAAAATCTAATCTGATTTAGAGACTTGTTCTGGAAATGTTTCCTTTTTGTTTAACATAAAGAATTTTGGGTTTAAGTTGTTAATCTGTTATTTATTAATCTATTTATTTATTAATATATTATGTTATTCATGGCCAACAGAGTAAAAAAAAAAACACCCCAGAAAGATAGTGGACTCTTGAGTGCTTATTAAATTTACTAAAGTTTAATACTTTCATGGTATTACAGTCTACAGAACTGTCACTGATAATCTTGATGATATTTGATTTACAGATTAAAGATTTATGGTGTTTTTCTGTCCAGTCCAGTCATGCTCAGTGTTTATCTTCATTGCATCCTTTTGTTGTCTAGCACAGTAAGGACCTGATATTGTGTGAAGTCTTCTAGGTCATATTGTCAAAAATAAAGGAGAAGTCTGTAATAACATTCAGATATCTAATTCAGCCATAATTATTGTTACAAAAAGTTTTTGTGCATCTAATCTATGTAAAATATTGTTCAATGGTAAATTTTTTGGTAAGAATTTTAAATGCAAGGCATAGTAGGAATAAATAATGGTTGTTATGGTATTGGCAAATACCTAGCTCCTAGGATTCGGCTAGATAACTCTGGCCTTGACTCTTAGAGATTAACAAAACACATCTGTTTTACTACCTGATCAATGTTGTAAGTCATAAGCAGAGACCGTACCCACAGATAAAGTGGTGTAATTGGGATTCTGCCAGCCTCATTAGTGTCATTGATTAGTGTGCATTATTCTGTTTTATTTCCACTTCTTCAGAAGTTATGTCTTATCCTAATTTTCCTGTTGCTGCATTTTTAATATAAATGCAGTTCTGTGTTTGTTTTGTGCTGTTTTTATTTCTTCTGAGAATAATTCTTTGAAATATGTTTGGGCTCAGATTTTTCATGATAAGATGCCTTTTGAAATCCTTAAAAGGAAAATAAAAGGGCAATAATTTACTAATATGAGGCAACATATAAAATGTAACTTCTATAAAGGACAGTGCAGCTGAGCAAGCCTGAAAATGTACAGGTGACTTAAATAGCATGAACCACACAAGCGGTTTTGCTGAAAGACTGGAAGGCTGCCACAGCCACATATAGATGCACCCCAGTTTTAGCTGGAGAAGGTCAGAGACAAAGAAACCTTGAGCTTTGGATTTATGCATACTCAGATGACAGTTGTCTCCTAAAGGAGATATTACAAAAGAAGAGACAAAGTCAAACTGATAAGAGCTTGTCAGTGCGATCCAGGCTCAGCCAGTCCCTCTTTTTTTGAAAATTGCCCAAGCACCACAAGCATGCAGGCAAAATGTAGTCCTGTCATAACGAGTGGTGAAATAAGGAGGTGGATTCAGCAGCACAGTGAAAAGTATTCAGGACACAAACATGGCTGTAGTTGCACCTTTGCGGTGTGAGAAGTTAAAAGCATCACTCCCTTGCACCTCTCCTCTGTCCTCCAGCTACTGTCATACCCAAGGATGGAATCACCTCACAGATTAATTTTGTTTCAGATCCTAAAAAATTAGGCAGATAGTCTGAGCTAAGCATATAGTTTCTTTCCAATCAGTGAAAAATGAAATAGGAAACTCCAAGATGTAATTATTCTCTGATACTTGGCCATAGTGAAAGGAACTAAATTGTCACAGAGAACACAAAGAAAGCAAGCCTCACAACCTCCAGAAGCTGGAAAACAAAAGTTTCCAAAAGAAATATATGTACATGCAAAACCCATTAAAAAAAAAAAAAAAAAAAAAAAAAAAAAAGAGTGAATGTAAATTGTTTGGGAAGCAGCTGATTTTTTTTCCTATGCATTTTAGACCCAATCTAAATTCCAAGTACATTTACCCCAAAATCACATTTTCATCACAGACCTGGTCTGCATTCAAAATGTGGTGTGATCAAGAGAATTTTCTTTAACACATGTAAAAGACACATCTGAATTGAGATTAAAGGTTTTAGAAAAAGTGTTTTGGAGGCTGAAAAGCAAATATCTCTAGCTTAGGAGAAAAAGAAACTTATTTGCTCTTATAGTATTATAGTTTTAAAAGTCTAAAATAGGAAGTTTTTGTGTCCATAAATAATAAAAAATATTAACTTGCCTGAGCATCCCATTGGTCTGTGTATAAAAAAAAAAAAAAAAAAAAAAAAAAAAAAAGCATTTTTCGTAAGGTTAGTTTTCTTTGTTGTCAGAAGTATACTTAGCATAACTCTTCGTAACTCACAGTTTTGGAATTAGTACAGAATTGAATGGTCAATAGTGAAGAAGTGATGCCTGCCCAATACTGGTGGGCATTTCACTGTTATACTGGCTTAGCCTATTAATTATTTACACCAGTAGAAGTACTGCTTTTAGGAGAATCTTCTTACTTATCCAGATACCATCAAAACTGATGCCAAATTTATGCTTGAAAAAAGCCTTGACCGAAAAGCCACCACACATCAGTTGCCCTGATTTAGTATTCTATTAGCTTTTTTGTACATTTTCTCAGTACAGACACCCTCCAACAAAGTGTGTTTGTCTCTCTGCATCAGTTGCATTAATCTGGTCTGCTCTCCAGACACTGTTTGGCAACCCCGTGCAACGCCTGCCAAGGATCTTCAGGTCTGGCCATGGCAGGTCACAGGCAGATGTGCCAGTGTGGGAGTGTCCAGCTGCTGTCCTGACATCTCCTATTTGACTCCTGCTGAGCTGCTAGGACTTGTTATGAATCTTATGAAGATGAATGGAATACAAGAGGAGAGGATGAAAGATTTCATGACAATATGTGCTCTGAGCAGCTGAATGTCTCCAAAGCTACTAGATTAACTCAATTGTCCTGTAAAAAAGAAAATTTTAGTGATGGGTGAAAAGCATTTACTGAGAATCAGATCTTTCAGCAGTGACATTTTCTTTTTCCAGTCAGATTAAACCTCAAAGTATTTATTTTTTTCTATTATACGTTTAATGTTTTAAATTAAATAACTTAAAACTCTTTGTACTCTGTGACATATTGATGGTTTAATTACAGGGTTTAGTAGTCATTCCATAATGAGGCATAATTTCCATCATAATCATTGGATAGATAGATAGATAGATAGATAGATAGATAGATAGATAGATAGATAGATAGATAGATAGATAGATAGATA
>VZUI01061643.1:0-77831 GCA_013401135.1 Cettia cetti
ATAACATTACTGTTAATTAAAAAAAAAAAAGAAAAAAAAAAAAGAAAAAGACCTGTGTTAAGGATGTTCTCATGAATGCCTTGAGCACTGTGCTAAGGGAGGGATTTGTTCACCATCCAGGGGTGGTTTATGAGTGCAACTGATTAGCCAATTTTTATGGGCACCTGAAAACCCTCATGGAGAGCAGCAATCCCACTGGAAATGCAGCAGTAGGGTAGTATAAGAATATTAATTCTTTGAATTGTAGACCTTGATTCTACACGTTTAAGGCTGATGAGGAAGACTGCCATCAAACAGTACATGAACATATTTAGTTTATAAACATTCCTAGGAATGACATCACATTTGAACAATGGGTACAAAGGTGAAGCACTTGTGTTTAAATTTTAAAGTAGCAATCAATTTACCATACAATATACTATTCTCATAAAAATTACAGAAATAAATAAGTCCTGTCCCAGACTTAGATCAAATATGTAAATTCATACAAATCCTAATGAAAATGTAGTTTGACTGAGAAATACTGACATTTAGTCACCAAAATCACATGCTGTAACCATGATGTAACCATCAGTCTTTGCCTGCAAGATGGTAAACCCCTGTTATGGAAACTGTTGATTAAAAATTATACATAAATCAGCTTGACTTCCCCACCAGAGATGTGAGATGGAGAAATGTGACATGAAATAATGTCCTGTACTTACTTCCTTTTATTCAAACATAAGGAACAGAAATTTTTGTGGGATACCCTTTATGAGATCCTGAAATGTATTTAATCTAATATTTTATGATAATAATGAATTGGTGTCCACTGCTGAAAAGAAAATTGCAATGGGACTCACACCCCAACAGGCCTTTTTTTCCTCTCCACAGTAACCAAAGTGCTCTAAAGTCTGACTCCAGCAGACTGCTTTTTTAATGAATCCTAAGTCAGCCATCTCTAATTCAGAGTTATTAAAGCTGGAAGTATTAACCTGATTCTCCTGAATTACCAATCAGTAAGTGACTGAATACCCACTTAGCAGCTGTGTCTCTTGGCACCCATCAAAGGGTTCAAAGTGGCTTTGATGGTGTCGTCTCTGCAGCCCGCACCTTTATCAGACAGGTTTGCAGTGGGCACAGAGCCTGCCACCAAAATGTATTAACCCTACTTTCTTAACCAATCAATTACACTGGCTTAAGGCTTCCTCTTGATTCTTTAGTCTAAGCTAAATTTAGCAAAATTTGGGATGTGAATATATACTTTACTTTTGTTCTGTTTATCTGAATAACTCTGACTGCTCCCTTAGAGACTTATCTGAGAAGCTTCCCATCCTTCTCCGCCTTTGATCAAAGGCTGTCAGAATTTGCTTCATTTACATTTCAGACCCCCTGATTAAACCATGTCCTTTGGGTTACAAAGTATTGTTGGATGACAGAACTAAGACAAACTGTTCTAACTTCCTCATTGCATTGTCTTACTTCAAGATTTTTATCACCCCGTTATTATGCCTCTCCTGTATCTGCATGCCTGTCTGGCAAAGGAGTTTTCTTGCTGCAGATGTACTAATAATCTCTGGGTTTTAGGACAATAAGTGACTCTGGATGTCCTATGGATATCATTACTGTTAAGAATATTAGTGTAAAGATAACCTCCTCACTACTGGGAGCATAATTCTTTTCCCAATGTCATTCCTTGTGCACAGTTAAGTACCCTATGAACAGCACACACCACCAATGACAGGTTTAATTTAGAAGGGATCAGCTCTTTGCAATTGATAGCTACAAAGCCATTCAATCCAAATAAAATCAGTAACAAGAAGGCTTCTTTGGCTGGTCCTACAGCATGTTCTTTGTTTCAGGCTGTTAACAATGAGCAAGGTTCATGACATGACATTTCATCAACTAAATCTGTGTCCCTTGATAACCTCTTAAAATCCTGGGCTTTCAACAGAATTCCCTTTCCCCGAGAAGGATTCAGTTAAGCTCTTATTAAACCCATACAGTGTCACAGACCACTGACAGAATAAACCTCCGAAGCCTAATTTGGCTTTGTTCTTTCTCTTTCTCTCTCTCCTGGAGCAAGTGTCTTCCACTAAGAGCCTTACAGTCCTGCTGGCTTTGACAACCAATATCTTGGTACAAGATAAGCACCAAGGTGGGAAAAACACCTAATTGCAGTCCTTTCTACAGCACTAGGCCCACCAACTGGACAGTTGAGTGCTTGGCCACTGTTTCATGGAATTGAAAAAAAAATAGACACGAGATTTTGCTGCCATTACTTCTGGTGCCATGCACTGTAGCTTAGTTTTCTAAGACTGAATTTTTAGAGGTCACTTAGGCACTTGATTCCTTTGTTTTCCTTCTGCCTCTGCATGAAGTTTAAGGTTATTCTAGCCAGAAACTGCCCTGCTTATTTTTTCCCTATTGTCAAAATCTGCTTGAGGATAAATATTTACTAAACGGAATGAGATTCAGATCTCTCTGACACTACTATGTTTCACATTTTTCTGGCTTTTTCTTTTTTTTTATGTTTGAAAATTTTTTCCCCTCTAGGTTTTTGTATCTTCCTGCTAGCACTCACTCTTGATAGTCATGATGAAATTTTAAAATGGTTTACTTTATGTATGAAAAGTGAATACTGAAACTGTCTTTTAAGTTAAGAGAAAATAATCCTTTCAATCACATGTCAAGAGACAGAGTGACTGATTGTCAGATTTCTGTTGATTTTTCAAGATTTTAATGCTTTCGCCTCCTAAATAATGCTTATAAAGTCATTAGGGTTCTCCATAATGCACACTGCAGGTGCAGACATAAGCAACTGAATACAACTTTTGGATTTGGTTTTCTTGGTACTTGCAAAAAAGACTAAATGTGAAAATACTTTTACTACCTTTTTTGTTTTGTTTGTTGATTTTTGGGAAAAGTTCTATACTTTGGAGCCATTGAAAGGCTTCTTTCATTCCTTCTTTACTTATAATTTGAGTTTCTATATTAGATACGGGCAAAAGAAGAACATAAATAAATATATAATTTTAATAACTATGGATAAACCATTCCAGGGTAATATTTTCATAAAAATTTAAGACCTTTTAAGGGGCACAATGACATATATTATACTATAAGGCTAAGGCATTGTCTCTAACAAGGTATCAACAATTATATACCTAACTAGTTACATCATTAGCTTCATCTGATACTTACAAGGACAATGAATGCAAATGAGGAATGCAAATAATGATATAATTATTGCACTGTGGGCTCTAGACAGATTAGTTTGGCCTAGATTTATTGAGCAGTAAAGTAGAATGCACTATAAAAGTTACAGTAAAGATGTAATCTAGCCACATCATACTAAGAGCATGCAGGTATCTGTCTCAGAACCCTAAGGCAGAAATCACTGTTCAGCTTCCAGAAATGAGGAAAGGTTCCCTCTCAAGTTCAGAGGCAAAGACTGTGGTTCTGTTCCAGGATCATCATGCGTACTCTCTGGGCTCTAGAGAGGTATGGACCCTTTCACTTGGGAGAGCATTTCATAATTCTTGCTCCTTCCATTTCACTTCCATATTCACCTGGAATATTTCACTCCAATATACAGATACTTATATTATTATGGTTCCTAAAAGAAATTATAAAAGAGGGTTCTCCACAAAATCGTAAGTGCATGTGAATGAACACTAATGATACCACCTCATCCTTTCTTCATAGGCAGAGGAACAATGTGAAAAAAAATACCCAAGGGTATGAAATAACAGCAGCTCACAAAATGGATAAAACTTCATTTAACTGAGAACATTTAAACAGGTATGAGGATACCTGACTGCACATTTTGATCCTAGACAGTCAACCGTTAATAATTTTTTTCATTATTTTCCTCTAAATTCATTTGAAAAATTACCAATGGAGTATGTCCACAGTACAGAACAGTACACAAAAATTGACTATAATAAAGCAGTGAAAAGATAGATTCACTCTAATTTATAGATTAGACCACTAAATGAGTGAGATAAATATTTACACAGCATGAACTGGCATTCTGTCTCAGTGCATACAGGTATAAAGTAAAAGGATGTCACTACTGGAAAACAGCCAGATAATTTCATTTATTGTAGTCTCACAGCTTCACTGACCAATCAAAATTAAAATGATACTTAATAGCCAACAATGCACAATGACACTGACATGAAAATTATGTTTCTCACTTTCACTTCAAACCCTTTTTCATTTTTCTTGCTTTTATATCGAAAAGGAATTCAGTTAAAATTAAATATCTGAGAATAAAAAAATGCTCTCTGCCTTTTCAGTTGGAAAGGGTGAGGGTCTCTTGTGACTGAGTAAAGAAATGGCATTTTTTGCCTACTTCCTCACCCTGAGAATAAATTCCTATTGTTTTTAAATGTTACAGAGTTTGTCTGATTTAAAATAGCTCCTTTAAGCAGGTGATGTGTGTCAGTTCAAGAAGAAGCAAGTGAACCAAAAATCCCTGGGCATTGCAGACATTCAAGAACATGAGTAACAAACTCCAGTCACATAAGCTGTGCCAAACAGAAAGAAAGGTTCCTTGAGTTTAAAGATGTTTTCCAAAACGTTTTTGCTTCTATTTTTCAGAAAATGATCCACTTCTCTTTTTAATATGATAATATTACAAGGAGAACTAAGAGATGTTCATTTTGTTTAGATTATTAAAACTGTCCTGAGTGCCAGTACAGCTCGAGTAGATACCAGAACTTCCAAAGAACTTCAAAAATTTCCAAGAGCCTTACTCAATTTTCTCCTAATAAACCTTAAGGTACAATAAAGAGCAGAGAGAATTCAAGAAAAGAATCACATTCCTGCCATCCTGCAGATCTAGACTCTGTTCCCTCTGTTTGATGACCAGATTAAAACCCACATGCACTTGTTCATCCTTGAGGAGCAGACCAGACTCCTTTTGGGTGAAAACAGTGATACTGGGCAAGAAGGAGAGGAAATGCCATTTGCCTCTCTGGAACTAGGATGGTCTGTTTTGTGAGTAGCAATGTTGGCACAAATCAAAAGATTTCTCCTTCTGATGATGTTTCCCTGGTGAGAGCTAAACATTTTTTTCTTCATTAAATGGATTGGGTGAAGAAAAGGTGTAGCTACACCTGAAGTTCTATGATGGTTAAGATTAGTTCTCAATAGTAATTAACACATTCCCTTAGGTTTTGGGAACAAGGAGAGACACTTGGAGAATCTCTATGGACCTGAATCTATCATCTACTTACAGATCTGATTTCCTGATTAGACTGATGACTTTTGGCATCCCCAGCTATAAACTGCGTGGCAAGAGTCTTGTACCCGTGCATTCAACACGATGTATGCATCAGAAACAACTTGGGAAAACAAAGTTCTGGCTTGCAAACCTGTCACTGCTTCACATATTGCTGGACTAAAATAAATTACTTCTCCTGGGGTTTCCTTAATTTGCTATAAACTCCTTCCTGCAAGGAAGTTTGCAAAACAATTTTTAATGGCAACTTCTGAAAGATGATTTTTAATACTAACACTAGAAAAAGTAGGCCACCTTTTATTCTGCAAAAAAAAAAATAGGAATGTAACTCAAGTGCAAATACACCTGGCTACATGATTTAATTTCTAGTAATATTTTCTTCAGTCTCACTTGTTCAAGAACAAAACAATATTTATAAGTGGGCTGTAATGGTGAAGGGATGTGCCCACTATTCCTTCCCATATACAAACATAAATTATAAAAATCTGATTCTAACTTTAAGCAGATAACAATTAGAATGAAAGCAATCTGCTTTAAAAATGAGTGAATAAAAATAATGCAGTGAACATAGATACAAGAATCAGAAATAATTACATGTGCCTCTATTATAGATAACTTTTCTTCGTGACATTTGAAAAGTGCTCTTCATTAAATCCCTTTATTGAAGAATTTACTCACATTTTCATTTTGTTTGCAGTACACCCTGTTAGACTGGATGTCTGGCTTTTCTTTTCCAAGGTAAGGCATCTCTGGAACATTGCCTCAGCACTTACAAAAGATGCTTGCTCCAAGAATCCAGTGAGGCAGAGGAATGTTTTCCTTGCTAGCAGGTCTTTGCTTACAGCATTTTTGTCTGTGAGGAGAGTTTTGAGTTGAATGAAAGGAAATTTGGAAAATTGGTTTGTTCAATCTTGACAAGAAAAATGAAGACACGTATATAATCACACCCATAAAAGGTTACTCAGACAAAGCTGGTAATAAATTACCTCCTATATCCACTGGGGAATAAGGTGAAAATGATGTGCATAAAATACAGCAATGAAGGTTTAACCTAGATGTTATGAGAGACTTAGCACTGAGAGGATAAAAAAGGAATTAAGAAAGTGAAGGAATCCAGATTTTTAAGGCTAAGATTTTTAGGTTAATATCAGCCAAAAATTGTTCAGCTACAACTGCTCTTGTTATAAAGGAAATAGACTAAAAGACAAGATAGGGTGCATTCCAGCCTTATTCTCTCTTTTACAGTCTTCTTGAAATCAAAATATTTTTACTTGAACATTTGTTAGGTTCAATGTGTTAGAAAAATATGAAATAAAACATTTTATTATTTTTAGACAGATTTCAAAATAATCAGTCAGATAGCCGTATAAAAGAACCCTAATCAAACTTTCAGCAAAGGTTTTTGGTGTGGATGAACCCTCGTTTTTCACACAAACAATTTTGTTCAGCTAGATCTGAAACCAAGTTAACTGCTCATTAATTCTTTCCCAGACAGTTTCTAAAGTCTGTATGACAAGTTTCCTTGGTAACAGCAGCCAGCATATTCCATGACACCTAGCCATTAAACCAGACAAAAGCACGGATCCTGAACCTCCTGCCTCCATCCTGGAGAATAAGGAGAGGCTTGAGGCAAACACAGTCCCTGCCCTGCACTTGATCCCAGACCAAGCACATGGCTCATGCAGCTGATGTGTCCTGCACAGGGACAGCAGCTCTTGGATCACCTGAATTTGCCACTGCCTTTTCTCCCTGCTATGAGTTTGTAGGAAACTCTGTTGGAAGACGCTGGGCAAACAAGAGTAGCTTCTGAAGTAAAATTTGCCCCAACTGTTTTGCACTCCTGCAAACTCTTAATCCAGCCAATATTTATAAGGGAAAAATGCTTTACTGCTTTCATTTTTAAATTTGATGATGCCATTGTTATTTTGGAATAAGGAACAACCCAAATATTTCGGTCATTAGCAACTGCATTGTGCTAAATGCTGTTTAATAGACATCCAAGAACAGAGACTATCCAGCTGTATTAACTTCAATCCCAGACCTGGTTCTCTGTTTGCTTCATCCACTCACAGTGAGAACTGATTTATTTCTTACTCAACTAAACCATTGTAACAGGTATTCATGACCTGATAGTAGTGACCACAGCTAGAAGAAGATGGAAATCTGTTTCCTGAAAGTGAATACCCTCCACGCTGGGAAATTTTCTGCATGTGCTGGACCAGCAAACCCCTACAGCTGGAGGTGATTCTCAGGTGATAGGTGAGGGCAACGCCTCATCAGTCTTAGGTAAGAACATCAGGTTGACGGAACACAGCCAGAACAAAGGAAGCTGAACCCTGCTCAACAAAAAGGGCAGTCTTTATTATTGATAAACAGCTACATCAGCTGAGAGAACCAATTGGCTCTGTAACTGTCCAGAGTTAATCAAAGCAATGCAAACACTCTCTCTCTTGCTGAGGTAGCCAGAGCAATATTGGGAAGTAGCTCAGCTCAGCATAAGGGTATGAAAACTGAAAAATAAACAAATAATTGTTTTTTGCATTATGCATTTAACCCTCCTCATGGAAAATATCTAAAAAAACATGGTCAGAGGGCATTGGACTCAGGATGAGAGAAGGTGATCTTACCATGAAAGCATAGTGACCTGAAAATGAAATAAACTTATTCAGTTTATTCTTCCTTCCCTGCTTATGGAGCTGTGGAAGTATTCAATATCAGATATCAACCCCTCCACCACATGGCTAAAAAGTTCCTGTTAAATGTTCAAAACTGAAATCTTGGGTTTTTTTCTACAGAAATATTAATTCTTAGGCAAGTCTGCTCCTCTAAGACTCTCTCTTTTTTTTTATGAAACAGAATATCCTGGGACGTGAAGAATGGTGTGATTCTTTCTGCCCTACTGATTTCAACAGTGATATGCATGTCATTTCAACACCATGCTTGGCAATGAAGTTAAGAAGGATTAAAAAGGATCTTCCTGATCTCCAATTATGTATATTTAAATATACACTTGACACAGTGTATTAACAGGCAAAAACCTGGAATTGTCAACAGCTGAAAAGCCTGATCATCAGAAAAAAATGCATTCCAAATTTCTTGCATGCATTTTTTGTGGGCAAAATCAGACTTCAAAGAGCAAATAAGAACTGATGCTGGATTTTATCTCTTTTTTCCCTCAGATTCTTTTCCCAGATATGGTTTCTTTCATATTCAAGTTTGCACAATGAATAGCAATTTTGACTCATTACTGTCTCAGTTGCTGGGGCCCATATTATTCTTCAACTTCAAAATTATGTTACCTTCTTTTCAATGCCATTCCTAACCATGGAGACAGAATATGTCAAACTGATTTATGCCTGGACACCTACCTCAAGAGTGAGTTATTTTCCCAAGCAAATATGCCAGTATAGCATGCAATCTATTAAAATGTGGAAGCAAAAATAAAATTATTTATTTGAATTTTTTTAGGGTGTAAATAACATAAGTTTCATGTCCACATCTATACCCTAATTATGTGATCTTCACCAATATCTGCAAAGATGAAAGAGTATCAAAGAAATGCAAAAGTCAGGTGGTTTGGGGGTGGGGGGGGTGGGGTGTTGAGTACATGCAGATCACATCTCAGTAAATTGCATCAAACTAATAACAGAGACCAACATTACTCAAATTACACCAGTAATCCTGTACAAAAATGGGTTTACTTAATTGATAAGAAATCCATGGAGAGGAATTACTGATGAGAAATCAAAACAAAAATTTTAGGAGAGAACAACTAAGGAATACTGGAGACACAATGTGTTCCCAATTAAGGGGAATTAGCAGCGGATGCAGTGAAAGAAAGAGATCTTTGCCTTTCCTGTCACATCTGGTGACATTCTTGTCACCTTCTAGGACTGAAGGCAAGGAAGGATCATTGTGCTCATGAGAAAACATGGAAGAAAACCATTCCTCAGTTTCCTTGGTCAGCAGAAGGGGATGGCTGGCCCCAGGAAGACACCAAACTCCACTCTCTACTTCCCTGGAATAAAACAAGTCCCCAGTCACACAGATCACCCCTCCTGCCCTTGCTTTGCACCTTCACCAGCAGTTATCTAGAAGCTAATAAAATACAGAGATGCCACAGGATACTCCACAATATTTTTTGGACCAGTCTTGTCAAGCTTTGAGTTAAGATCTGTGAGGAAGCTTAGCACAAATGTTAGCCCTGGAGCAATCAACACTTTGGGCTAATGCCTACCAGCTTTGTTACTAACATAGCATTTTGTTTTGTTGCAAAGTGTGTTTAAGGTACAACTCTCATAAATAATTCCTATTAAAAGGGAATTTAAAATGCTGGTGAGTAGGTGAGACACTCAGGGAGGGTGATGGTGGCTGTCAGATGTGACAGGACAAGGAAGGTCTGTGCTTCTATTTGCAGGTGTGGAAAAAAGGTACTTCTGTTTAAACAATCAATTATGGTGGCTTTTTTTGATGCCTTCCAAATTAATGTACTGCAGCTGGCAGGAGACAGCTCCATGCACTCTGAAAATGGCAGATGTGAAGTTTTCAGGAGAAGCAACAACCTTGACATTGAATTACTCTGAAGTTGTCCAAGCTGTGAAAAGGCCTAGGAGGAATGAACAAAAACCTCAGCTAGCTGACAAAACTGTCTAAAATTCTTTTCTCTTTATGAAGAACTAGGAGGTGGGAACACAGCAACTGTCTAACCATGTATTTTATTTTTGCTTCAACAGCAAAATGGTACTAAACTGGTTAGACCTTAAGCAAAGACTAACCTCCTGTAGTGACAGGGAGAGTCTATGCAAGAAGAGGAATTTATTGCCTGCTTCTTTTCACCACATCATGAGGGTCCTGTGGAAGTCTATGAGTGCTAGAAAATTGCTGTCTCTGTGGCAGCATTTCATTGTATATTACAGATATATTAGCTAATGTCTGGAATTGTTTCTGACCTTGAAACAGATAGGTAACTAGTACAATAGGCAGATAAAGCACAGACTGTGCTTTATCCTGTGGTTATTATTTTATGAAAGCACCTTATTCTATGATCTTCCATACTTGCTGAGGGAAGTGTGCAATGACTGGAGGAAAATGATGGGCAAAACAAACCCAAGTGCTCTCGTGTGACTGCAAGACTCACAGGATACAGAGGCAGCCACCAGCACTGATGGAAAGCAGCAATACTGTGATTTGAAATAATTATGAAAGTACATGAAAGGGAACTCTTGAACCACCTGGAAAGGAAGGGACTGAGGGGGTTGGGAAGTACAAGGCAGTACTGTTCACAATGAAAGAGTTAGTGTTTACTCAGCACACCCTGTCAGAGCTTTCCAGAAGAGATGAAGTGGTGTGTCCAGCATGGAATGACAGTACCAGTTAAAGGACCATAAAGAAAGCACTAGTCAAGGAACCATAAAAAATAAAATCGAGAGAAACCATGCAAGCAACTGATGGGAGTTTGTGGCATTGTAAGCAAAGCCAGTTTCAGTCATGTGTCCTACATAAATAAAAACAGTAAAGAAGAACAAAGTTCTTGGATAAACCAATGGAGTTGTGGGGTCTATACATGTTAATAATTACATCAGGGGAGATCTGTGATTTCATTTACATAATGTTTCATCTATTTAGTATTTATGTGAAACAGGGAGGTATGGAATTTCATTATTCTTCATTTACAGAAGTACTATTTACAGCATTTACTACATTTTAGCCTCTCTTTGGCTTATCTTTGTGTCCTGAAAAATTACAACGGGAAGACTGTTAACATATGCATGGCTTGTTAATGAACCTGAATGCGTTACCTTTTATGATCTCTACCCTTTCATCATTAGCAGTTGTACTTTCTGCAGCTAGATTATACTGTCTGCTATGCTGCAATGGTAATCATACAACACACCTTTTCATACAATTTCATACCATAAAAGTTTTCATTTTCATTTGTTTCCATCTGCTCATCCACCTTCCCTGAAACTCCCTAGAATCCCATAGCTCAAAATATCATTCAGGTGAATTCTTTCTGCCCTTCAGCTGGCAGTGCCACTATTACTATTTATATTAAAGTACATTGAGTAGATAGAGGTTCTGCCCAGATATTTTCTGCTTTTGTAACTCACGTCTGCTGTCTTGCTTGCTTACGCACGACAATAAAATTGCAATGCAATTCTTCACTGAATTTACACTGTGTTTAAGCCATCTCCTCTTTCCCCAATGAAGAAGCTTCTAAATAAAAATGTCTCCTTTAAATTAAAGTTTACTGGTCCTCACTTATATTTGGGCACAAATATGTAACAATATCTGAAGAAAATGTTTGTGTTTAGACCGGTTAAAACTTCACAGCAATCTCTTTTGTCTCTACAGCCTCTCTCCTACAGTGATCTCTCTTTGTCCTACAGTTTGTACAGAGTAAAGGGCACCTAGACACAGATTTGAATTAAGTGACTACAGGCATAGTAGTTAATGACTAATATTCCTACTTGTTATAGATACACCGGATGACTATTACCCTTCCTTTCACTCCATTATTAATGGCCTTATTAGGAATGCAAATCAATGTCCACTATGTAAAATGGAAAACACAAAAATCAATTCATGTCCTGTTGCGTATGGTTTAGATGCAGACTTTTCTTCATAGTGTCACGGGTTCAAACCAAACCTTGAATACTAAATTTAATTTAGATGTTTAGTTTACTTATAATATATGTTTCTCCTGTCTATTTTTTATATTCACTTCTAATGTATTTTTGTTTAAAAAATACAGACCAGAATAAAAAGACTACCTCTTTAAAGGAAGCTCATAAATGCTATTTTTAAATACAGAGCAAACCATTTGCAAGAAAATCAAGGGTTAGGTTAAAGACCCTGTAATGATCCTGGGTTTTAATTTATTATTTCAGTCAGAATTATAAAGCACATGTCCAAAATCCTAAAGCTACTTTGTTTTTCCTGTTGATACATCAGGATCAAAGCCACTGTTGTGTCCACTAACATTGTCAGTCACTGGAGAACTACTTTTATTTCTCACAAATGGTCCTGAGACCTTTGCAGTTGTAACTGATACAGCACAGGTCCCTTTCATTTTTTTTTGATACATTTTTTTAATCACTGGAAATCAGCTAGATTAGAATTCTATAATTTTTGTCTATAATTTGACCCATAATCAAAGGGAGTGAAAATAGTATTTCAGATCCTCAACCGAATCAATGGTCAAGATAGAGAGCTCATATCTTCCTCCAGAATTCTTTTAGAGAATTACATTTTTCATATTTTATCAGCTTTCCCTTTCTTTTCTTTTTTTTTTTTTCAGATAAAAGTCCCTGGATTTTTATATGGCCATAAAATCCTTGCTGAAAATTAACTGCTATATAAATTGCATATAAATTTATAAATATATGTAAATATGTGCAAGTGCGTTTTGCTTCCATTTATTTTGCTCCTAAATAGTATAGAGAACTCTTAAAGGCTAAATAATGCCTTATCCATGAAAATGTGTTGGCAGCTGAAATGTGGAAGTGCAACTATCACAACATTGACCTTTCTATTTCATTTTCTTACTGATAGTGTAAAGGAGAAAAAGAGAGGAGAGACACAAGGAATAGACAAAGAGAGAAAAAGGGAAGTCTCTGTGAATTACCCTGTTATCCTGTGCAATCATTTATGGCAATAAAATCAAGAGGAAGTCTAAGCCACAGCTATGGAAAATATCCTATGTACCTAATGCATCCATTGTTTATCCACAGCAGTATCATTTAACAGCACACAAAATAAGGGGCTTAAAGTACCAATTTCTGAATATATGTATTCAATTTCTTTTTGCCTCAGTTTTAATAAAATCATCAGTATTACCAGTCAAAAGAGCTAAATCACTGATAGATCTTGGTGGATATTTTATGAAGATCTGAATAAAGGATCAATCAGCAAATCCAGTAGGAAAGAAATTTCATAACTGCTCTTTACTGAATAGTTAAACAAAAGTAAGCCTAATATTTAAAGATAGCAAGGACAGAATGATAGCAGTCTTCACATGAACATGGGAGTTGTTTTCTCACACTTGAGGACTGACAGAAGCTGCTCTTTCGGATCATTTTTTAGAGATGGCAGCTGGACCACACTTTTCTCTTTTTCTCATTCTTCCCTTCATGTACCATTTTTCATTTCCCTTTTGCTTACTTTTCTGATAGCTGAGTGTGTATTGATACAATCACTACTTCACATATTAGTTTTTCAGTTGTGGAAAAAGTGTTGTACATTACTGTTTATTTTACTTGAATAGCCTGTGCCTGGCAGTCTCACAGTCAACAAAAAGATAAACAGAATTCCTAACTACTTGGAGTTTGGGGGAAATTCCACTGGGAGCCATACTGTTTTTAGGAACAAACGGAATTTGCAAAGGGTTTTTACTAGCCTAGCTTCATGCAGTTGCTGAAAGCAGAGTAATTCCTGACTCCCCACCACGAGAGGCAAATGATGTCACTTGTCTAAATTCTTGGTTCCTAAAAATTAGCATTCAGGTTCTCTGTATAAGCTGTTGAATGTGCTGCAACACAACCCCTTTATTTCATGGGCTATAAAACTTAGGAAATACAGACATCCACAAGCTATGAAGCAAACGCTCATAAAAATGCCATGAAATGTGCAATTATCCACTAGGATGAATCTTCAAACTATGCCTGGAATGAACTGAACTGGGGGATTTAGTTGAAAAGCCAAACTCTTCACAGATCACATTGACAGTGGACAAAAAATGAAAAGATACATGAAAATCAGAGTCAGCCAAACTCTCTGAATTTAATAAAGTAACCATACACACTCAAATGATTCCATGCAACTGCCTACGAAAAAACTAGATATCTTGAAACTTTCTGCTTGCTGAGTGCCAATGACTCCATAAATAATGGATTTAATGAATGAAAATTACCCCTACCAAACATGTGAAAATGGATGCTTGCCACTTGAAGCCCTTCCTAATTTCCTCCCTAAAGCTAACTAAAAATATTGCTTAGAGGATGTGAATGCAGTACACAATGAACGGTAAGATGATTTTCTTGTGTGTCAGAGCAGGTATATTGTCACTGTATTTTCAAAGAGTAGAAGTTACTCACTAAACTTTAAACTTTTCACAGCACTCAGACATGTAGTTTTAGTATTTTTTATTACTGTTCAACTACAGATTTGACAATACTAGTGAAACTTGCTTTTAAGGATTTCAATCCCCAATAGAATTTCTGTCTCTTCTATTCCACTCACCTAAATGTTCTCCCTCTGTACTGTTAACTAAATAGAACCCAAAGACATGATTGTCTAGAAATTTATCTTCTTTTATCTACTCTGGGTAGACCTGTCAGAATTTATCTCCACACTATTACCTATTTCTAAATTTCTCTTGAAAACAGTGACTAGACAAACTTCTCTGACATCACATTATTCTGTCAATATGTCCCTTTATATCTCACACCTTCAAAATCTTCTGTTCAACTGGAAGTAGTATATTAATGTCTCACAGAATTTCTTACATAAAGTTTTCATGCTCTCTTCATATTTTAAAGGCTGTTCCTGAAGGCTCATCTAATTAGAGGTATATAAAGCACAATTGATAAAAGCTCTATCATGCAACTCTGCATCCAACTGATAACAATGAACAGACTTTTCAACCTTTAACAAGTGATAAAATTTTGAGAGCTGAGCAGCAGGTAGTGAGTGGGTGCCCTATTTTCTTTTACTGTAGCAATTAGTAACTCAGAATATGTATCTAAAGCACAAAATTCAGAATTACTTTTGAATGTAACATATTGAAATGTCCTAGGAAACACCAGCGGGCTAAATGATGTAAACTTTACTCCCTCTCTGACCTACATGAATTATCCCATCAGAAAATCTAATACTACAGAAGATATAATGCAGAATGTACTTTACAGTGCAAAGTAGCAGATTTTCTATGCACATATTTTTTTGAGTAGTACAGGTGCCTTAGAAATAAATATGGAATTATGTATCCATCCAAGTCTTTGTGCAGTTTGGTCTGCAACACTAGATTCTCCATGCATTAGAAATTTATATTAATTAGACTGTTCTGATAAACATTCCCACCTGCATATTGTACCAGAGACTCTCCCAGTGACAGAAATTATGTACTGAAGTAACTGATTAATGCAGCCCAGTTGCCAACAGCACTGCCAGCTGCTAAAGAAATGTGGGGCTTATAGCACAGAAGATAACAGTAAGAGAGAACAGAACCAATCTAAAATTCACAGAAATCAGAAAACACCAATGCACAGTTCTAGTTAACCTAAATCACGTAACACAGGAACCCAGAAGCGCAGCCAGTGCTGCATACAACTCATTCTACCACTGTCTGACTGTGACTTCAACTCCAGGAGAACGACAAAACCTGAGCAGGTCTTTTGCGGGAACACACAGGACCACATCCACGCATAGGGACACCCAGTTCCAGCCTAAGTGCCTTCCCCTCAAAAGAAAGTGGATGCATCTCCTGAAATAAAGGCAATCACAGATGCAAAATAAGATAACCCAGCACATCATGTCACTCCAATTCCTGTCCAGTGGAGCATAATCTGATTTGCAGTATTTTAAACTACATCCTGATTGGATTACTAATGAAGGCTGGCAATTCTGAGGAGTTTACCAATTGCTGACAGTTTCTGTGAAGCAGCTGGGCAACTACTTTTAAATTGAGAAAGACTGTAAAATATATTTACAGCTAAATGCCTTTCTACAAAGATGGGCCAGATGGTCCCATAGAAATTGGAAAATGAAGGAAGCATTAATGAATCATCCAAGAAACCAGAAATCTTTTAGTGGGTGGTACAGTCCATTAAAAAGAAAAATCACCCCAAACCCAACACTACCCAACTCTACGTAAAGTACTATTTTGCTTACCATAATTTAAATGCACTTATAGGCATATTGCATTTCTAAATAATTGCAGTGAAGCATAATTTTATAACAAATGAAGTTTGCTTTTGTCATGTTAATAGCATATTCCATTACTAGATGAGATTTAAAGTTAATTTTTTTTTTTTTTTTTAAGTCAGGGAAGTCTGAAAGGGAGAGAGATTCCCAAATAGAGAAATGTTTTTAGAAAGAGTTCTGGACTTAGTAGAAACCCTTTGTGATAATAACTAAAACACTTCTTAGTTGCCATTGAGATACGAGCAAACCAAGATTCAAAGTTCTTTTAAATTGAATGGCAGAGAGAAATCTCTTGTGACTTCCTGGTCCATGAAGCTCAATAACGCATGTTTGCTTTCTTAAAGGATCTTATTCTCCAGGACATTTTTTAAGAACTCATCCTCCTAGTGCAAAGTGAAATCTCTGTAATACCTCACTATTGCACAACTAATTGCATCTTGTTATTCATTTCTCCATTCTTGTTTTCCGTCCTTTTGTTTTTCCTTTCTCTCCATGGAAAAGAATGAAATGCCTCTTTCAGTTTGTTAAGCTATCAATAAACTAGCTTGACAAAAGCAGTATCCTATTGAATAAGAATTGTACAAATTTGAAAACAAGCTAATGAAATGAGCAGTTACCCTTGATAACACATTTACCATTACTGAAGCTGTTGATGCCTCCTTAAATTAAGTGCTAATGATCAAGTCCTATGGTGCTGTTGGATTTGGTAAAAATCAAACACAAACAATTCCTATACTTGCAGATTACAGGGGAAAAGGGTATCACTTGTAGAGTCATAACTGGAGTTCTCATGTTGTTTGAATGATACAGTTTTCATGCCCTTTTGGTACAGCCTTAGTTTGATCTCGAACTATTGAAAGCAAGTTGATTTGTTGCTTCATGTCAAAGGGAAAAGATGGAGAATTTTTTATTTGTTCAGTTTTTTCATTTGTGGGCTTTGATTATGTGTCAAATGAGCTTCTGAGCTGAATCCAGCCTTTGGGTACAACTCAGCACTATTCCTGGACATCTGTACAACACCTTCAGAGGAAACCTCTAAGTAGCCTCAGCTGAGACATGGAGTGTGTGATCCTTCCAAGCTCTGTGCCATTTTGTGCCACAACTGCCTTTTCCATCCACCTGGAACACTTGTGCTTTGCTCTAACTCTTATGCCCCATTTAAGATCAAAATAGTTCAAGGCTCATTTCAAATAACCACTAAGCCATTGTTTGATGCTCCCTCCACTGGCAGCTGTTTGTAGCCAAATGGAAATATTTTCTTTTAAATGTGTGTTAGATAAACAGCTAATTGTAGGAACAGAATAAGGTTTGAACATCACATTAGTTTCAATATTTTTATTCCAACTACAGATATGTGTTTTGGAATGTGTACTGCACAGTCTTAATAGAAAGATACTTGTTTTGGTCTTTTTAAAAGTATTTTTGTTTTGATATATAATGTGATACTTCCTCACAGAATTCCTTATGCCCTTTAAATTTTAGCATATGTGTAACATTATTTATATTTTTAGTATTTAGGTTTTTTTCAATAGTGCTTAAGAATATGATATTAATTTCTAAACCAAGGAAAATTGTTATAGAAGTAGTGGAAAAAACCCATAGTAGTTGGGGGTTTTCTTAAGGAACTGAGTTGATGAGAAACAGTTTTCAGGCTCAGTTAGTAAAAAACGCAACCTTCCTAACAATGGAAAGATTTTTTTCAGGATTGGTAGAAGTGCATGATGGGTCCCTCAAAAGATGATTGCAAAAGTTGATCTTTATTGATAAGACGAGCTTAATCTGTAATCAATATTCTGTGTGCATTGATTCCATCTGTATTATGGAAAACTTATGCGCACACTCCATATCTTGAACATATTTCTGAGTTGACTTACCCTTGGAATATTTTCAAGAGTAGTTTTATTATATTCATTTTTTTCCTCCAAGTTGTTTATGTTTTCCTTTCTCTCGAGTTGCCAGCCATCATCTCAAGAGTCTAGATTTTCTACTTGAAATATGCAGTGTATGAAATGTGAAAACAGGACATGTCATATTGCATCCTAATTAGAAATGGTGAGTCCTGGAGAAAAACAAGCTAAGCACGAGTCTTTATTTGAATTTTGAAATTAATTTAGACTGATTTTACCCCTTGTGCTCCCTTGCCATTAATATTCCAGCAAAGGAATGTAGTGGCAGGTATAAGTGCTTAAACAGCTAAGTTTAAGAGAACATTGAGGTTTGCACAAAGAAAATCTGAAACTTATAATGACAACCTCTGGTGTTTTTTTTTTTCCTGGTGATGGGTGTGGAGCATCATGGTAGAGCTTTTGTGTCTGCAGGTGACACCCAAGTTATCAAGAAGCGAGATATCAGCAGGTTCAAAGCAGACAGCTGCCTTTTACAGTAGTGTGGAGTTTCTAGCCCTGTAGATTCTGTTTTGCAGAAGTTTTAGGGTAAAAAACCTGCTCCTGCCACAAAATGAAGAATGAACACAGATCTCATTTGGGTCAAGAGAATTTTTACCTCTGACACATCAGGAAAATTGGGTCAGATGAAATTCTGACTAACTTGATTTTCTTTAGGAGGAATAGAACAAATTTATAATTAGTTGATATATATCATGTTATATAATTCAAATGAGTATAGCCTGCTTCTGAGACCTAGTGACAAGTGTAGTCATTCAGATTTCAATAAAAATATATTACCTGTAATTAGTCTACTTCATCATTGTTGGATGCATTAAAAATGTCCTCTGTTTTAAAGAAAATTATTATTCATTGAATTTCAAAGGAAATTGAGCAGCAAACAGTATCTGCTGTGATTTGTCTCATAATTAATACACTTATTCACTGTGAAATACAGCTATATTGCCCATTATTTTTAAATAAAGCATAACACACTGAATTTTAAAGGCATTGGGCCATTACCCAGAACAAAATACTTCTAGCAGATCAAAATGACATTTAGCTTTAGCACTATAAGTACCTGCCCTGGGTAAATAAAGAAAACAATTTTTGAACAAAATTGAACATTTATTTGGCAGCAGAAAATCATAAATACATTTCATAGCCAACAAGCCTCAAACTATTCTTACTGCACTTAGGTAAAGGGTATGGATACATAAAGGAAATTCATCTCAACAATATGCTTTCAGGCATAGAAAAATCTTGCCTCTTGTCTCAACCCAGTGCTTGCCCTCCTTTCTCAGTGGATTTTTTTATTCTGTAATACCAGGGCAAAAAAATTCTGAGTTTATGCCTTATGCTGTTATTGCTTTGCTTTTAGTTGTCTTGCCCTCCATTTTTTATTCCCCTTGCTTTTTTTTTTTTTTTTTTTTTCCTGTTTGTGTTTCATAAGCTTTTACTAGACCACATCTCTTTCTCTGTCACTTTCCCTCCCTGTGAAATCTTTCCTCACCATCACTCTCTGCAGGATTTTGTGGGGGCTCAGTGTCTCTGTGCCAGCACCTCACCTGGTACCATGGTGCTGGGATGGGGCTGAGGAGCTGGGCAGGGGCGCTTCCCAGGTACTGTCACCTATGTCACGAGCCCATTTGCTCCACCACCACTGCATTTTACCACCTCTGGTTTCTTTGCCATTAACTACTGACCTTGTTTGTCTCCCCCCAAAAGCTGGGCTCACACACCCTCCAAAATCCTGCAGGCAGGGGCAGCCTGGCAGCGCTGAGCTGGAGCTGCTCCTGCCACAGGCCTGACCTCAGGAGAGCACAGGCCCTCCAGGTTGGCAACTGGCCCCTGCAGCTCCTTCTGTCTGTCATAATTATACCTGGGAGGAACAACTTTGCCTGAGGAATTTTCTGCAAGGAATTTGTGATGATTACTGGCACAAAAATATGCAGAAGAAAACTTTTTTTTTTTTTAACTGTAGTACCTTTCCCAGCATTTTAAATATCTGAAAGTCTACCAGCTTACACTTTCTATCACAACAAATTCCTGTTGCCCTCCATTTTTTTCATGCACACAGGGTAATGTAATTTTATGTGAAGAACTCCTACAGTATTTAGAGCTTGAAAATGTGCATTTAAAATGCATTTGGAATAAAGTAGAAGTTGCCATTCTGTATCACATTTAACAGGCTGAGAAAGGGGAAATGCAGAACTAGGATTAAACTCTGCATTAGCAGTTGAATGCTGTGAGCTGCACTTATCAGAGGCTGAAAAAAACAGGCATTTGGGCTTTCCTTCCCTTTGAATCACAGAGCACCCTTGGCTTCTCTCTCTTGCATTCTCTCTTATAAAACCATTAAATCCAGGGTTTTTTTTAAATTACTAAAAAATGATAAATTAAGCTTATACATTGCCCAGGCAGTACAATATATACTCATATCAGCAGCTTGAACATTTACAAATGCAATAGTCTTGCATCCAGCACTGTAACGTGATTGCCACTTGTGGAATAAAGCAGAATACACAACAGGAAAGAATTGCTGCCACAACGTATCTCAGGCATTTTTCCATACTTTTTGAAATGGTGAGACTGCAATTTGAGAAGAAAAAACCAAGACTGACTTCCCCATTTTCAAACTGATAAAAATTAAGGTGCTTCCCATGCATTCTCTGGTCACTACAACTTTATTTGAATAATTGACCTTACCTGCTTTGAGTACAGGTAGAAAGATGCAGGTCTCTAAGCAACTGAGTTCCTCAGTATCTATAAATAAAAAGAATAAAAATATTAAAATCTTCAGGGCCAGACAGCTTCCAGAAAAAAGCAATATTTTATTCAAGTGTTTGCATTTGCATGAGGCTGTCATTCATATTTGTGCCAGGTCAATGGAACTGGAATTTCTTGCAATTGCTTGGTCACTTACTGACTGAGGTGATGTCAGGGCAGTTCTCAACAGAGAAGTGACCCTAAAAAAGACCCCTGGCACCCCTGTCACATGCTGACACTAACAAGCTAAAGGGGAAAGTCATGGCCACTGATTGTTCTGCAGCGGTGCTGCCAAGAGAGGACTAGACACTTCAGAGGTACTGATTCAGCTCTGTGGAGGAAAAACAGCTACAAAACCTCTGTGGCCCTGGATTAATTTTTGACTGAAATGAGCAATATCAGCCTCGTTTAATCCACCACCTGGGCAAGGCAGGCTCAGCAGGGCAAAATGCACCATCCCTCTCGATTAGCAGCAAACAGCCATTCCACTTTGCTCTGCCCACTGCCAACACAGGTATTTTTAATCTGCAATTTATTTCTGCCCGTCAAAGGTGAAAAGCATTAAGCAATTAATTATTTGAAGTGATTGAAGAGACAGCTGGAAGCCAGGCAGACTTCAAAAAGTAGCCAATTGTTATTAATTCATGTGGTATTCATTAGTGTGTCATTAATGATGGTGCTTTCATTGATATTTGATATAGAATGCAACACTCTTGGAATTTCTCTGCAATTTAACAACTGCTTAAGAATATTTCCTGAAATCTGAGAGTAGTACAGATGATTTCAAGTTAACATTTAACACTTTATGCAATGTCAGGGGTATTCTGCATCAGAGTACCCTTCCTCAGCACACATGGAGAAATCTAGTCTCCAGCTATGACCTGACAAAATGCTTCCCTACCCTGTCCAATCAAGTATCAAATGCTACATCACTTACCAAAGACCTTGCCTATAAAATTTAGACCAGGAAAGAGCTAAGTAAGATCACCCTTCTGTTCCAGCTCATAAAAATGTGGATGCTGACATCCAACATGTCAACAAATTCCCTGGGCAAGCAAATGGTGATCCCAAGAGGATTCTTCAGCTGCAGATGTCTACAATAAAAGTACTGTTACCTTCCAGCACTTTACACTGTCAGCATTAACTTTGCATCCCAGGTTTTTGTAAGATATTTATGCACCCACTACATGTTGGAGCCTTTTAACAATTCACTCTTCACAGTCCCACAGGCATATATTTGCTGTATAATCTGAATTCCTCTTCCCACCAATATATTCTGTTCAATGAAGTTGAAGCTCATATACTCACTAATACAAACCAGATTTTTTAATCTAAAGACCTTGAGTATATAGTACAATTCCTGGCAGAATTTTAAAACATTAAAGAAATACAGCTCGATTTTAAAATGAAAGTGCTCCAAAGACAATTTCCTGCTCTTGGGTCTGATCCTATGAAAGGCATTGCACCCACACAAGTATCACCTGAGGGCTCTCAGTCCTGCCTATATCAGGTTATTTATGACCTGCTCAAATAGGGAGGTCTGCAGGCAGGACCCATACGAAGTCCACGGAGAGAAGCTCTTGTCCACAAATCCTGCCTGACCACAGGGCTTCCCAGACCACTTGGCTCTCCAGCTGAGCTTTTCCATCATTCTACAAAGGCTCTGTGGTTGGGCTAAGCCAGGCTTGCCTATTCTAATCCTTGATTCTTCAGGTTAGCTCCAAAGGAGAGTATTTGGTACTGATAAACAAACACCTCATTGTGGCCCCTTCATGGGCCAGGCTCAGCCCTACCCCTGAAGACAGATTATCAGACCAAACAATGGATAAAGAGCTCCTGCATGACAAACCACACACTGTTACACATTGTGCTGGAGCTCACAGTTTGAGAGGCACAGGAGCTTTATTTTTCCCTGAAAGGAGAAAAAAGTTGAATAAAAAACACTGTCTAAAAAACAAATGCTGCATTATCGCAAAGTGAAATTTGAATATAAGTCTATTAATTTGAAAATAATAAGTCTCTTAATTTTCAAAGACCCTAAATAAGCTCCAAAATTCTCCCCTAATGTAACTTGGACTTATCCTTGTCAAAGAAATTACAAAGATGTCTGCACACATCTCCCACACATCTTCACCAAAGTAAAAGCCTCTGCAGTCTCTCCACATTTCCCAATTGATCATGGAGAACAGAAGCATCCAAGTTCAGAGACCTCGTTCCTGATGTATTTCTAGCTAATCAAAAACCCGGAGTTCCTGGGAATCACACAAGTACAATGCCTTCCACTTTAAAATATTTAGACCAATTGAAAAGTTCCCAATCTATATCTGCCTTTCTATTGTCTGCAGCCTGAAGAGGAACTCGTTTAAATACACGGTAAGATACACCTTTGTGAGCACCACCACATTTCTTCTGGAATGCATCAATACCCTCAGCAGTCCAACTGTGTGAAAGGGCTTTCAGGATTTTTTTCTTTTTTTGGGTTGGGGGAGAAATAGCTGATTGATGACTAGTGAAAGGACAGGATCAACAAAATATTTAATGAAGTACATTTCAGGTCCAAAGTGGTGTTTCTGAGTTGGGAGTATGTTAGAAAGAGACTTTCCAAGCCCATATGTAAGTCTCACAATAAAATTGGGATATGAAAAAATGATTTATAGAAGTAAAATAAGCAGTCTCTTTTTTTGAATCTATTGTGTCTTTCAGGATACAAGTGTCTTCCATCTGAAAACCTGCTGGATGAACTCAGAAATCTTAAGATCAAACATGTTTTTCTTCTTCATTTTACAAATAGTTTTAGAGGAATTAATTTTTCCACTTCCAATCATTAAGTGAAGCATTAAACAAGAATAGGATACAGGTGTACAAAATTATCAGTAGTACCATTCTTACTCAAACTTATTTTCTCTGGCTTTCTCACAGATCACAGAACTGTATCAATGCAGGCCCTGATCCTTCTCCCGAAGGTCTTGCTATTGAATTTCAACTAGGACAAAACTAAGCAGTGGGGGGAAGAAAGCAGTGAAATGGGAGCAGAAAGAAGATAGGCAGCAACTGTAGTAGAGATAAGAATAGATGGTCACAGGCTAACATGGTGCATAATTTAATGGCTTTCTTGAAATGCTGAATTCCTTTTGGGGGCAGATCAAGTACCTGCATAATAACTTTCTGTGATGTTGGAAGTGACAAGCACCTTAAAATATGTATGGAATGTTGGAAGAATGAAGAAAAAGTGAAAAAAAAAATTGAGTCTGCTTATTATGCCCCAGTAGTTTTTCTTTTATTTCAAGCAGACTGTATCTGACTGAATTCTTACTGTCTGAAGGCAAAAAGAATAGTCCCACCCTGACCACATTTCACTTTTAGTACCACTAGATCTGGGTAGCCTAAATCTTAAGGCTTCACAAACATTTCAGATTGTACATATTACCTGTGGTACAGTTCATAAAGCACAAAAATCACTGTCAGTGTGCTAAACTACGCCAGATTTCTTTCCATTACACAAATATGGTGTACTACTTAAGCAAGATTAAGAAGCATGTAGTTAAGTGTTCACTCATCAGGCCTGCTGTTCCAAATGCTTGCCTTACTTACACAAAGGGGTTTTTGCCTCTTTGAAATGGTTAATGGTTAATATTTGATAGTTTCCTCCCATGAATAAATCACTTGGCTGTAGTTCTAAAATGGTATGCTACAAAATCTAACTCTGAAGGCAGATGAGGACCTACAAAATTCTGCCCAGCAGATTATAAGGCTTTAAAATATAAGGTATCATTCAAAATTGGATCAGTCCTCTAGACCTAGTTTAAATCATGTCTGCTGCCCTCTTAAACTGTCCTGCACAACAAAAGGGCATACAGTTTGGCATGAAATAGTGTGGTAAGCACCCTAGGAATGGCTAAAGGAAATTTTTTAGTCCTTGGGGTACAGCCCAAATTGTGAAGTGGGACCTCAGTCTGATGAAAGACCTGACAGTATGTCTGTGTGGGTTTGTATTTGTTTTTTGGATAAGAGAGAGTCACATGCTTCAAAATTGGAGCACACACTTAAGTAATGCAGAATAGAAACCTTAATAGTTCCATACTTGTATTGTCTCCATTACTCTTCTGTTTTATTTGGGATATCTTTTTGAGATCCTCATATAGCTCCAAAGCATATTAATGTGATATAAAGTTGCCTATAATAATTTCAGACCATCCTACTTTATTCCCAGAATGGTATAACAGAAGGAAGCCAAACCTGTATCACAGGTTAATAGACTGGAAATTTGGAGAAAATAAAATGCTTGTAGTTTTATCTCATGGAATTATCTTTCCAGGAACACTTTTTGGCAGCTTAAGTACTCTTAAGTTCATTATTATTTACTGTTGTATCACAAATTAGTGTGGTGGGATGCTCAACAGACACATGCAGAGAGGTAGCTGGGATTTCATAAAAATAAATAAAGTTTATTAAATATAGAACTAAAATAGAGGCATCTACCTGCTCCAGCATGAGGTCCTCCATGGGCTGCAGAGGCACAGCTGCCTCATCGTGGTCTGCACCACGGGCTGCAAGGCGTGCTGCACCAGTGCCTGTGCAAATTCCACCTAAAGCATTTCTGCTTTCCAAATATGTGAAATGCTTAAAAGCAGAAACTCTTAATTAGGAGACAAATGTTTACTTTACCCTCGAAAGTGGATTCACTCCTCTGTGACCTAGCAAGTCCTTTTATGTGCAAAGCACATGAGGGATTATTTTGTGAACTGCATGTACTGAGTATTGGTTTCTCTTCAACCCCACCATGACCCCACTTTCCCCTTACAGTAGAATATATTTCTTTGTTCAAATTCAAGATTAAGAATTGGATTTTACACCAGTACAATAACAAATAAGCTCAGAGTATCAATGGAGTTATGTTGGAGTGCAGAGGTAAAATCAAAATCTATCCTATTTTCAGAACACTTATAGTATTTATCATTTATAGTATTTATCTTGTCTTTGCATAGAGTAATCAGGTTGTCAGTGGGTATATTATTGTAAAGCAGATGGGTAATAAAACTGTCCACAGTGTCCCTCTAGAATTTCATATTTGTGTTTGGAAAAGGAAATTCTTTAACCTGCCACTTCAAGCTTGGGAGAAAAGCTCTTTCTCAGTTTCAAGTATACAGGATCATATTTAACACCTGGGACTTTTCAGTTCCAATGTTGTCACAGAATTACGGGTGGGAGGAATGCTAGTGGTGGAGTTTCATCTAAAAAAAATGGACCTTACTGTGTTGATGGATGAATTTTAAACTTTTAACTTTCAGTTCTGGTTTTATATTGCCTGAGAGGGAATACTGTTTTGAAGATAATACAAATCTTCCTGCTCTTAGTCCTTTAGGATCCTATCCTTCATACTCATAGCCATGCATGCAGCAGCATTTCAGTCTTATGAAAGAAATACTAATGGAAAATTTTCCCATCTCCCCATTTATTGTAATTTTAACAAGAAAAATAACCAATAATCAAGTAACAAGTGAAGGGATGAGAGGAAAGGCCTCAAGCTGTACTAGGGGAGTGTTACATTGGGTATGAGGAGAAACTGCTTTGCTGAAGGGGTTGTCACTGAGACAGGCTTCCCAGGGCAGCAATGGAGTCACTGTGCCTGCAGGTATTTGAAATATGTGGATGTGGCACTTAGGGACAGGTTTAGTGGTGGACTTAGCAGTACTGGGTGAACCTCAGACTCAATGATCTTAAGGGTCTTTCCCAACCAAAATGATTCTGTGCTTCTACAACCAAGTTTTACCAAGATCTGCATTTTTTCCTGAGATAATTTTTCTCCCTGCATAGTATTGATGCTCCCTTTATTTTTGCAAAGCAGGCCTCAGGCTCTTTGCCTCAGCTCCTTGGTTAATGGCAAGCCCAGGGATGAATTAGCCACCACTGAGGAGCCAGTGCCAGGATCCTTCAGGTACATGAAGGGGAACAGGCCCCTGGCCCTGGCAAACCAAACACCTGCAGGAAGAAATGGCTCTTGACAAAATCGTTCATGCTCTTAAGGAGAGAGAAGAAACATCTTTTTATCTTTGAGTTTGGCAGAAGGGAAGCAAGTAACCACTCCTAGAGGGCAAGTGGCCCTGGGGAGCTGCTCCAGTAGCCTGGGAAGATGATACTGGCATGGAGCTTAGGTTGTTTGCCATAGCATTTACAAAATCTCCTGGCAAATGTTAGTGGCGCGCTGATTTTGCTGTAATGCCCTTGGCTGCTTGGACTCACAAACAGCCTGAGTGGTCTGGGGTTTATTACGAGACACATATTTATTAAACAAACAGGATAAATATGTGTGTGTTTCCTCTCATTCAAATTACTAGGAACTTCCATGAAAATATTTCCCATTTAGTGTTTGTCTTCTGTTTAGGAGTTTTTCATGACACATAAATGGGTGTTATAAATAGGTTTGCATAACATGCTAGAAATTTCCATCACCTTTTAAACACTTTCAACACTTTCTGCAACTATGTATTTTCAGAATATTTCCAATGCATTCTAAACAAAAAACCACTTACTCCTTAACTAATATCCCAAATTTAATGTACTATGGACAAATCCTTAGCTATAACCACTGACTATTCCCACCCACAAAAGTGGAATAGTGATAATTTACAATTGCCTAAGATGAGACAGCGAATTTTAGACCTATCCTGGAATTTTATGTGTAGATAATAGGAGTAGTTTTACAATAATTTTTGAATGTCATCTGTATGTAGGACTCTCAAAATATACAGGAAGCTTTGAAATGGGATGAACACTTAAGAATAATTTTATTTGAGATCTACTGATTGAGAAACTGGCTGTTATTTGCCTGGCTATTTATACAGAGCTTGAAGGGGAAGTGAATTTACTTTTGGATAGCTGAAACATCTCTGCAAACACTTCCCCTGAAAAATACTGGTTTAATTTTGTAAGAAAAGTAATTTCACCTTTTTCATTACCCAAACCTGTATGGATGGGTTAGGGATACTCAAAGTACAGAGTCACCACCCCAATCTTCCCTAGACAAGGCAAATTAGAACAGATTGGTGTCACCTACAGGAACAGATGTTTGCAGCAACTGAGCCTGAAGATGCAGACAGACCAGCTCTACTCCAAGATTTTGTAAGGCAGTCAAAGGTACTGCTGTTGCTTTGAGACCTCTTTGGTTCTTTTATAATCTCTAAGCTGTTTCAGCAGTCATACCTTATCAAATCAAGCAATTCCTTGCTTTCAAAGCATTCTTGGCTACCTTGGAGGAAATTTTTTATGATTTTAACCCTATCCTTTGGTGCCTTTTGCAGTATACTTCCTGGGAGCATATTCCAGACAGCTGTCAGACTTGCCAGATAGGATTCTGGTGAATTTGATAATTTGCATTGACTTGTACCAAGAATTATGAAGTTCAAAGAGGCAATATAATTTCCTCTGCTAATACTTAATCTGTGCATACTAACAGGATATTTTCTAGGATGCAAACAGATTAACAGATCAGGCAGATTTAGGCTAATGAAAACCAACTTGTTCTAGTAAGTGCCCTATCTTTGCCTAAAGGTTTATCTCTTGGATAAAAAATTCGGGCTCTCGGTGGTTCTCATGATTCCGTGTGAGATACTTTGTTATTTGGGATAAATTTGGGAAAAGTCTTAGTTTCTTTAATTTTATTTTGATAACATTGTTCAAAAGTTAATCCCTTACTAACTACTGTCTAGAATAAAAGAATTTTTATTAGATAAATCTCTATTTTTCTTAATGTCATCAGTATGAAAACTATTTGCCCTTCCCAAGGGAGAACACTTCATAAGTCCAGATAACCAATCATTGACAAACAGCATATATTAAATAAATACTTACTCAGTTGCCTTATCACAGTAATTTCTTAATAGTGATGATATTTCTTATTGCTTTAGTGGATCATAAAATTGTTTAATGACATAGGATTTATCACTTGTCCATTATCCCTTATTTATTTACTATGAATTTTTTACTACTCTAAAAAATGCTTTCACTGAAAACTGATGAGACTGTCTGGGCCAGAAAGGATATGAAGACATAATTTCCTTAGCCCCAGGCCAGACAAACACAGATGAAGTGGCTGCAGGGGAACAAAGCTAAGAGGAAGAGGAGGTATTCTACACCACAAATGAAAGTGGAGCAGTACAAAGGTGATGAGCTACATGAAACTAATGAGGATGAGCTCAGGAGCGCGAAACTAAGGCATCAGAATGGCAATAACATGGCCTGAAGGCAGGTCTGGAGCCGAGGGAGATGGCATATTAAAAAGAGAGAGAAAAACCTGGCGTGCAAATAAGAGAGGATAAAAAGTGTGTTTTAGACCTGTGATTGGAAAAAATGGAAAAGACAGACGTGGCTGTGGGCCTGATCACAGATTGAGGACATCAGCAGGCAAGGGTGTGAGGAAATGCCTGTGAGACAGGTGACAGAGTCTCTCTTGGGACAAATGATTAGGTCAAGTGTAGCTACAAACACTCACCATCACGTGTTTCCTGTCTGTTCCTTCTTGACAGAAATTTAAACATGGGCCAAGGGGCATGCTGCCTTGCTCAGAAATGGAAGAAATGTCTATTTTTCCAATCAATTCTTTGCTAGTTTTGTGTGGATTTCTTAGTATATTAATAATAAACTTTTTTGAGACAGAAGTTACTTAAAACTTAAGAAAAGCCCAGCAACCTAAAGGCTCCAAACTTACACAGGGGAATAAACTTTTTTCAGACCGAGAAAAAGCCTCAAAAAGATATTTCAGACAGTTTGAAAGGTGATGAGGAATAGGTGCAGAAATACAGGAGTCACATAATTCTTCAGAGCAATTTTGCTGCTTTCCTTGGTGCTGGCAAGAGGAGGGTCTTCACTCCTGACTGAAACATTTTAAAATGGATTTTTGCCAAGGGGGAGAGCAGGAAGAGTTCCTTGGCATGTACTCAGCATACAACATTTAAACGGCTCACGTGTGTCTGAGCCTTCAAGATCTGTAAGCAATTCTCATCCTTTTGACTTTTTACAGCCTTTAATTCCCAATTTTAGCTTGCTGCCTGGGGGCTCCAGACTAGGAGATCTTGGAGGGAATTGTGATCTGGTTGCACTATACCACTTTGTCTTTTGTGATCAGATGTGACTATCATTCAGAAGACAATACATCAGGATTTCCCTTCTATTCAACCACAGTAAATCCTATTCCTGAGACCCTGCATAACAGTAGCACAGAATTATCCACTATGGTTTCTATTGCCTGACTTCAAGTACAAAAAACATTTTTCCCAGATCTTTTTTATTCTCAGTTTACAGTCATTTGCAGCTTAGTTGTTCATACTAGGCTAGACTGAATTATTTACCTTTTTCCAGGAGTTCCTATCTTTTTTTCTTTTTTATTAGTCTCACCTGAAATAATTAGAAAATAGCACAGGAGAATTGTAAAAACAGTATTAAAAATTAGGTGAATTGAATTTATGCCTTGTTTTAGAATAGTGTGTGTTATTGTAACGTGCAATTATATTGGTTAAAAAAGACCTCAACTCCCCCCAGGTTACAGATTGATTTCATGGTTGTTTTGTAAGCTATTGCTCTGCTTCCTGGGGTATCTCTCAGGCTCTGTTCAGCACAGAATCCATTATAAACTACACATTCAGATAGATGAAAGGTATTATAGCAAGCTTAACTTTGCTGCAATTGAGTGAATAACGATTTATAATTATTCCTTCTATGAAGTTGAAGTTAGCTGGGCATGTGCCTACCAACCCATTTCCTTTTGTTCCTGGAGGTGTTGCTTTTTAGCAGCAGTTGTTCCAGACATCTCTCAAACAGCAGATTTAAATGAGAGCTGCAAGCACAACCTTGCTGGTCACAGCTCTCATCTACAGATTTTTACATGTGATTTACAGTCTGTTGTACCTCATTTATTGCCCGAGTTAAAGTGAAATCATCAACACAAAGAGACAGTCACAACTTACTCTCTATTTCTTGCTGGGGCACTCAAATGAGAAGGAAGAACAAAGAAAAGGGAAGAAGTGTAAAGGTGAGGAATGTTTAGAAATAGACTAGAAAGGTATAGCCATAAAAGTTACTCATTATCTTCCCTGTTTTTTAAACATTACTGAATCACTTCACTGTTTAAAAGACAGGTCCCCAGCAGATGTGAAGCAGCATTGCCTTTTATCTCCAGAATATCAGCTGGTCGACTGTGATGGGAAGTAAAAGGTAAATGAGCACAAAATAATTTGCAGATATAGGGAGAACTTTGGTGAGTTTTAGCAAAGGCTTCTCCCTCATCTCTGGTTTTCTTTGTTCCACCTCTTCCCTACCATCTGTGAATCATAGTCAGATTTCTCTCTACAGTATTTTAATCCCTTGTCAGTAGTAATTTCTGCATTTGTCAGAGACTTGCTACTCCTCTCTTCCTTCTGTTCTTGATGTTCCTCAAAATGTGTCTCCACGTGTCTGCTTTTCTGCTGGATGCACATCCATTTAGGTCCCTGCAGAAGAAAGGTTTTGCCACAGGACACACGGTCCTGGCCTTACTAAGAAGTAATATATTTTATTTTTTTTTTTTCCGTCCATTAACAATGAGTGGAGAAAACTGAACAAACAGCCATAGATGGGCAAGAGTATATTTTCAGGAAAATGCTGATATAATTACACTGATATTTCAGACTAAAAACACTGACTTTGTGCAGCTTTCAACTATTACTTACACAAAGCCAAACTGCCTTCTTTGGGAAACAAAGGTCATAACTTTGTCGAGCAATAGAAGAGTTTAATGGTAAATTGAGGAGTATTAGTTCTTGTTCTGGAATCCTGGCTCCATCTAGTCTGAGTTCAGTTGCTTCTTCCTGAAAGCCTTTTTAAAGATGAGAAGATACCTAAGAATAGATTTCCTCATGGGAGACAATACCCTAAAATTACGCTGAGTTTTCAAGGTATACTCCACAATGCAGAAATAATGGAAAAAAATAATGATGAGAAGATAGGAAGAGTATTCCTAAAAATCCTTCATTCAAAAACTAATATTATTCTACAGAGGAGGAAAGTATTGTCACTTATAAAGAAATGAGGCACAGAGGAGAGCACCTCTCTTCACACAGCCCAACACTGCAAAAGAGCTCTGGAGTGTGAAAGGCAGAGTGTGCTGCTGGAGCCACGACTGCATTTCCATGCTGGGAGTAGCAAACCCCTCTCTGAGGCGAGGGTGAGCTAATAGTGTGTGAGGAGGGAAAGCCTCGGTGACTCTGAGTGGATGTGACTGCTCCTCTGTGCATTCCTTTTAAAGCGCCTGTTGTTTGTTTTGACTGCGCTTTCTTATTTCAAACAAAGGATATCAACAGCTTTAGATTCCAAAGCTTTGCCCTGCTCTGTGAACAAATAAATTGTACCACTCTTAGCACATTGAAAATTCATAGAATTTGTGAAGGCAGAGGCTTAAGGCATGCTTGCCATTACTCACTGCATATTTATACAAGTTCTCTAAGCTTGGTTACGGCCGCTGGCTGCACTCAGGTCAACAGCATCACATAATAATGTTGAACTGTATTAACTGCATAAATAAGAGATTTTAACAGTGGGCTCCATTTGAAGAAGGGGTCAGCAGCGTTAAGCTAAGGGCAAAATTATTCTCAGAACTTCACAGTACATCTACATTTCTGTACATTTCTATAATCCAGCTTCCTAATGTACTAAGAGAAAAACAGAAGTGCTGTGCTAATATGAGACAAGTAATGAACAAATCTACATTGAAAATAGATCTGATTATTTTATCCTTCACAGAGAAAACAACACCTTTTCTTTTTGAGAAAAACTGAATTTCAACTCAGGCTTTTTTGTTCCAAATCCATTCTTCTGTGCTGATAATATTATATGCATTATTAATTCTGAGTGAGATACTCCAGGCAGTCTAGAATGACATGAAATAACAGCTGTGAAGCTATAACTGAATTATAGCTGTTCTAAGACAAATGCCCAACTATTTTTATTCATGCCACCAAGAATGCTGATTTAGAAGTAAGGTCCTTTTAAGGCCCTTGAAATGCCTTTAAGCACAACTCTTTCAAGCCACTTTTTCTGTACTGAGAAACCTTCTGATTTCAAAGTGGAGCGTGGCACATCTTCTTTATTCATTGCCCAGTGGTTTCAAGAAAGAAATAATAATTGATAATATTACCTAAAATATTGTGTGCATTGTCAACCTGAGAATTTCTATCCAAATAATTAAAAACATAAAACACTATGGAGATAATGGAAAGAAATGCTTCTAAAATCAGAATCCCTGAGATTAACGTCATGATTCTGACTAAGCTGAAATAAATTGGCTTCAGTGACTTCTCAATGCCTTCTTCAAAAGACAAAAAAAAAAAAAAAAAAAAAAAAAAAAAAAAAAAAAAAAAAAAAAAAAAAAAAAAAAAAAAAGAAAAAGAGAAAAAAAAAGTGACACAACTAGAAATCTGATGAGCTTCTTCAATTCAATACTGGCTCTGATTACAATCAGTCTTTTGATTGCAGAACTCAACTGCTTACTCTGAGGTGATATACAAGAACAGCAAGGAACACTTTGTAGTCCATATCCTATTCATCAACAATTATTTTAACATTAAATTATGGTGCTTGGATATAAAATACAGTGAAAACAGTCCCAGTTCTCTTTCTTTCATTCTTCTTTGTCAGTGTTTAGCCTGTCTGAAACAAATCTAGTGTGTCAGTGAACTGCATAGACGAGATCCTTCCCTTGATTTTGCTCTCTGGAGACAGAGCAACGTGTTCCTTACAGTTTTTGAAAATACTTCTTCAGCAGGGTGAGCATGGTCTGAGGAATCACTCAACAGAGTGAGGCTGACTCACACATCCCAGGAGACCCCTTCAGAAGGAAGGAAAGAGACAGGTGTTTTCCATCTTCAGTGAGTGTTAGCTTAAGGCTTCCCCATTCACAGGCTGCAAGCTGCAGCCATTCCTTGCCTCCCCGTGTTCTGGGTAGGAATTTTAGCAGGCAGATGTAGCAGGCTGTTATTTTGCATTACTGTACTTTAGATCTGTGACCTTTCTGCACCCTGCAGTCCCAGGCTGCGCTCCCAGCATGTGAGGGATTCTTCATGAGGGATGAGCTGGGTGAGTGAGAAATATGTCTAGCTTTGCCAAAGCCACACATCATCTGTGGCTGTGAGACAAGAATAGATGTAAAGTTTCGTTTATTAATGCTGCTGAAACTGAGAAACAGCAAGATTTTTACTCTTGTATTAAAGGATTGCGTGGAAAAAAAGGACAAAGCATGCAAGTTATTCCCTTTCCTTCTGGGGTGGGAGGTCATTAACAGCTATATTCAAGCTTGTAATAAAGCTGTTTATGTTCACCCTCTGGCTAGCACTGTTCTGGAGCTGCCCCCAATCCCTCATCATTAGACATTATCCAATGCTTTAATGAATGATGCTCTCATGCCTAGGAAGGTAAGGTATCATAGGCAAGGCACAGGTTGACACAGTTCATACCAAATTAAGTTAAAAGAGACCTGTGAAAACATATTTTATCTTTACAACTGAGCACAATCTGCTGAAGCAAGGGATAGCCTTTTAACAAGTATTAATGTGCTAATCTGCTGTTGAAATTACATCTACAGTCTCTTCAGAAATTACGACTTCTTACTTGTATTACAATACATTTCTGCTGACAATATAAAATATATGTTTAGAGATGGGGTATAAAAACCTCTTGATTTTCAAACTGTATAAACAGGACTCAGATTATTTACACTTTCACAGGCATAATTTTGTACTGGAGTTAATAGCGGGTTAAAATGGCATTAGTTAACTACCTACTTCTCTAATTTGCTTACACAGAAAAACAGATGGTCAAATTTTATAATATACAATGGTTAATCTTACATTAGAACCCTTTGAAAAATTCCGGTCCAAACCCATGTTCTACTACTAGTAATTTAGTAATTCACAGAGCTATACACTTTCAAACCACTAATTCGTTTTATAGATCAAGCATAAATAAGGTTCCACGAGCAGGCCTTTAAATATCAGACTAGAGACACACTTTAAAAGGTCAGGAAATAACTCCTCTAACAGCACTGATCCTATTTGGAAAGGCAGGTTATTTTCCCTCTCCAATGACCAAGAAGTAGTTTCATGATAATTTACAGTGTTTCAGGAAGACAGGAAGTAAGGGGAACTCAAAGGGAAAAATCCGTCCCTGTGCCCTTCTGGTCATCAGCTCCATAAAGAGGGGACACTGGCTAAAAAGAAGAGAGCTGAATGTGTGGCAGCTACTTAGTGGCAAAGGATGAACTTGGCAATTCCTTGCTGTCCCTTTCCATGGCATTAATCACTTGCCTTTGTGGGAATACCATCCCTGGGATTGCTGACGGTAAGGACGTTAGGCAAGGTTTGCTAATTAAAAAGATACTCCTGGACTGAACTCTGAAAATACTTCCATGTCCATGAACGATTTTTTCTATTTGGAACTGCACCCTCAAATTCAGAGTTTTTAGGTATTTTTGCAGAATTCAGAGGAATATAATTGCTGAAGTAGATACTGAATACAGAACTTATTTCCTTTATAGTTTATTGAAAAGTATGGACACTTTGAGTTTATTGAGGTCACAGAAGATTTTTTATGAAGTTGAACCATATCATGAAGCTTAACTCGGTTTTGCTGTTGTATTACAGGCTTAGCTAATAACTACTAAAGTTCTCCAGATCGGGAGAAGAGGAAAACCCTGGCTGAGATTTCCATGCACACAACTCGTAAGACAGCTCACATTAACCAAAATCAGAAAAGAGGAGTCGAAAAGGTACAGAAAATTCAGGCAGACTTATTATCAGTGGCATAACAGGAAAATTAGAGAGCAGGGAAATATATGCATATATTTATTTGCAAAGAATAATAAAGAAATAGAAAATTATTTTAAACTAAATTTAACTATAAATGAAACATGATTATCTACAAACAGTGTCAAGTCACCTTTTAATATTTTTTCTGGAGATTATCTGTAAGATTATTCAAATGTGTGGGAGTTTTTCAGATTTTGATATAGATTTAGACTTAGGCAGCCCAGTGACATTGAAAAATCTGTGTAGAGGAAGTAAAAAGCTATCTTCTCTAGAAGATGGAAAATGCTGAGTTTTGAAAACTGCTTTAGTTTCATGAAGTCTCTGTTCCCTGCCAACACCTCTCTTCCATGTCCTCACGCCCCCAAAATACACACAGCTAGTATAAAAGTCAGCAAGAGGATAACCCTGTCTAAGCTTTATCTCCAGAGTTGGACTTATACTAACTGGGGCTGTCGATGCCATGTAATAGTGATGATTTTGGCCTGGAGTGTCGTCCTGGGCCTCCAGCTTTCCTGACAGACATCAGTTTCCCAAGCTTAGCAAACTCCCTATCAAGGCAAGTTCCAACACAGAATTTTTAAAATTGCCTCTTAATTACCGTAGTTATGCTAAGAATAGAGAGGAGCAGCAAAACATCATTGCTAATGAAAAGTCATTGAACTAGCAAGACAGATAGATGCTTTTAATTCAATGACTTGAGATGCCAGAAGATTTTCTCATCTAGGCATCTGGGAATTAAAACCTTACCGAGCATAATTAAAGTGTTTGTCTGCCCTAACCTATAAAAGGTTTATCCACAATGCCAGTTACCATCTAATGAGAAAGGATATCTGCCAAAGAGAACAGTAGTCTATTTTTCTCCTGTATCTCTGCAAAGATGATCATCACAAGTAGTTGGAACAAATGCAAATAATCAGCCTCCTATTATTATAATTGTTTGTATAAAAGGGTTGCAGTTAAAGACTCATTATATAAATCAGCAGTCTATTTATGCTGTTAGTTATCAGGTGTGCAATTATGCACATTTATTCCCTTGAGTAATTGACCTTAGCCTTAAGTGGATGCCCTCTCCATCATATTTACTCTGCTATTCTTTCCCATCCTCTAAACAAAATAACAGATCTATAAATCAGAGACATTAAAATAGCTCCAGAAAGACGCCAGGCTGTTTTTCAGCCTTCCTGCTCTCCAGACTGCCCAGTTACAGACGCCTCAAGGGCTATTTATTTTACTCCCTTTGTCTTTGCTGCACCACTTTTTTTAATTGTCGTGGATGGGTGATTTTTAGGATTACCTGGCCAAGCCTGAGATGCATTTTCTGCAACAGGAGATGCAATAGCCCTGCTGTGATTATCTAAACCAAGAGAACTCTATGATATACAGGCACGTCAGCTTTAATACAGCCAAAGTGTCAGCATAGACTTGCAGTCAATTTACCAACCATTTAAAAGTGAGGGACAAGATCTGGGTAAGTAATAGAGAATTCAAACTGGTCCTTTAACATAACTTTCATGAGAAACTGAAACTAGAATCCTGTTATAACAACTCTATTTTCCTCATTTATGTAATATTTATTTAAATCTTTATTTATGATGTCAGCTTGGGAATCCTGTTTTCTGGTATTCTCTACGCACCAGGCAACTTATTTTACAAACTCCTGCTTCCTATCGATAATAAAACACTACCTTTTTGGTTTCTATCGCATCTGTTGAATTACTCTCTTGAGAAAAACCACATAAGTAAGAATAAAGCAGAAGAGTGAAGCATATTCAGCAGATGTGAGATGAGTCTATCCAGGTTGAAAGGATTCACTTCAAAGCCTTAAAAAAACCAAAATCTTGCCCACAAGCTAGCGAAGCCTGACCTTAGAAAGTTGATCTTAGCTTAGGAAACATTACAAAAGAAAAGGAGAAAAAAGAAGAGAAAAAGATAATAGCAGAACTTCTCAGGACTTCATTTCCCATCTTAGGCCTAAGCCCTCAAATGAAACAGATTTATATATTTTCCAGTCTGATGTAAGTTACCCTTCCTAAAAATCAAAGGTTTCTTTCCTACTCAGTGCTGTTCTTCCTGAGCACCAAAATGACAAAAGTCACTAAATTTCTGCTATTTTCTTTCTTGGGCAAGGCTCTTTCAGTCTTTATAGCAATTAGGTACATCCCAAGCAGGCCCTTGATCCATTTTCTGCTGGGGCTTGTAATCCCACCTATCAACACCAACCACCTGCACCTGGAAAACAACTCTTGCTTCAGCAGTGGCCTGGCCACTGCTCTCCTCTACTGCAACCAGGAAAAGGGTAATATCAGCAGGGCTGCCAAAGACCTGTTGATAATAAACACTTATGTCCTTCCCACAGGGAGTCTGGATGCTTTTGATCTGCCTGAGTTGAAGCAGCCCTGTGATTCTCTTGCAGTTATTTCACTGCTTTGAGGTTGCTGTGATTGTAAGATCATCTGTCAAATGAAGTCGTGACACAGGACTCTGTTTTATAGCTAATGTCTTCAGGAACAAGCAAACAGACGTGGCTGAAACTGAGTTTGACATCTAAATGTTCCAATTCCTGAACACTGAGATTAAAACATATTAAAAACCCACCCAAAATGAAACACAACAATTAGGAGTCAAGTCCAAATCTGTAAACCATGCAGGGCTGGCTGTGAAGAGAGCCACACCTCACCCTCAGTGTTCAGCATTAACAGTACCTGCATGCACATCATCCTGCTCCTGAGCTCTAAGCAAAAGCTCCTCAGCCTTGAAAGGTCATAGAGGAGCTCAGATCCATCTCTGGTTTCACCCTGTCCAATTTGAAGATGCTTTTCTTTAAGGCTAAACCCTCCCAGGGCTCAGGTCTCAAGGAATATCCCTGAATAAAGTTCCCATATGAAGTTTTGCCAAGCTTATTTTAGAGAAAATATAAGCTTGTTTGGTTTTGTGTCATGAGAAGACAACTGGAAATTGCTGCTGTCATTTTGTTCTTGCAGTGCATCTAACAGGGTGCCTGTGGGACGTACATGTAATGATTTTATGGCATCAAACCAGATAGACTGTCTCTTAGTTACCTTGCAACTCCCTCTGAACATCTATTTTTATGTTATCTTGTATATTTTACATTTGTTATTAGTTATAGCATACATGTGATACTCCTATTTTATTAGTGCTTAATCCATGTGAAGATTAGGTAAGTAATTTCATCAACAGCTATCGTGACTACACCTACTGGCTGATTTACTGGGTACTCCAGTACTACCATGTCAATCTTCCCATTGTATATCTAGGCATAACTTCAGCTTTTATACCATTTTCCTAGGCTGAAGAACATTTCATTTACTCCTTCAAACTCCTTCTAAACCTGATCTCCTCAACTCACTCCTTCTACTTTGTATCACTTCCCAATTTAATACATTCAAATGCCTTAATTATTATAAAAGTTTTGTCCTTCAGAAAGTCAGATGGGTTTGGTAATGTTGTTTTACAAAGTGATGCCAAATCCCAAGGGTTCAAGCTTGACTTCTTCAAGGGACAAGGTAATGATGTTGAAAATGATTCTATTGTGCCATCTAAGTATTACCCTTATTAATCAATCCTCAAAGCATGTTAGGAATGCTAAATTCTGCTAATACTTATTCTTTAATTAACATTACTGAATTCATGCATTGCTTTCAAACTAAAATAAATTCAAAGCTTTTCTAATATTGTGGGGTTTTTTCCTGTTTGAAAGAAATCAGATAAAAGTAATATTTGCAAATGCACATATTGCTTCTTCAAAGGTATTATTAATGCCTTTTAAAAGTAAGAGTGATACATGACCTCTGTGTATGCCCTGCTTGATGTAAGAATTTCCACTGACATCTGTGGGCATTAGGTAAATCTCTGGCCATTCTGTAAACCTGCATAAAACAAAAGTTAGTGCAACTTTTATGCAAAGAGGAGACACTGATGCTACCTAAACAAGGCAGAAGTCCACTTTACAGCACAGGCTGGGTGTCCTTCCCAAGCAAACAACAACCATATTTTCATCACATCAGAAGTGAAGGCCTTTCCTATGTCATTGTCAGAAACTGAAAGATCATTTCAACTGGAGGGGAAAATAAATACAAAAAAAAAAATGTCCTCAAATAGAAATTGGGAATATAAAATTTCAGTACAAATGATTAATATTTTGCAAAATAATTAGCAAGTGAATCATCATCTTACCATCAGGTGTGTCAGGCAGGCTTAATAGTAACCTGTCAAAACAGCAGTAGAAAATAAGTGAAAAATGAGATCATATTTAAGTTCTTCAGAGGGGGGTACATTACAAAGTCGTTATAGTCATCCTAGGAGCAGGTGCTCGCAACCCCAAGATTTCAATATTCAGTTAAAAGAAGAAACTACATATGGAAAGAGCCATTCCCTGTGGCATATGATGTCCACAAAAGGACAAATATTTTAGTCCCACACACCAGTAACAGCAGATTTATGCTGGTTAAAGTACACTTTAGTAGATCTTGAAATTTCTCTCCATGCTTTCAGCATCATACCCAGATAAGATAGATATATCCTGGAACTGAATATTTGAAGGTGTTCCTCTCCATTTGTCCTCACTATCGAGACTGAAAAAAGCCTCTCAGTGCCTTGCAACTTCAGGAAAACAACATTCCTGTTGCCACTGTGGAATGCACCCCAGGACTCCTGTTTTTACCAAAAATCTAGGGATCTGAGAATCAAAGACTGAAACGTTTCATGCAAAATCCTTTAGCCCCACAAATGCAACAATGCCTCTAAGTCAAAGTTCGTCACTGGTAATTTTCTGTAGTGTTTAGCTCTGTAGAGGTGAATTCAATATTGGAATGGAAGTGGAAGGTATTTTTATTAAAAGGTCAGTCTGGTGTTAACACTTTTCCTTGTGTACATGTGAACAGCTGTAATTAAGACTACTTTATTATGGAGCTATATAACTGTACCCACATATGAGAGATCTCATCACCCAGAGACAATAATTGCATCCATAGGTATATGCAGCTGCAATTTTACAGCCAAATTGTGGCCAGCCTAAAATCCAGCCCTGGTGAAAATGCAGCAGGCAGCTGCCTCCCTGCTGTGAAAATGCTCCTCACCAAAAAGATTCTGTCAAAAAGAAATTATTGTTATATAAGAATTACTAAAGTCTTCGAGCAGCATCCTGGGGAGACCACAGGATAGGGTGCTGCATTTAAAGTAATTCCTACATAAAAACATAATCTATTATAAATAATTAGAAACCTGACATTAGTCACACCAGAGGTGTTCTTGCTTCCTGGCTATTGGTTAATGGCTTCAAAGTAGAGCACCTTCAACAGCTCCAGGGAGATTATTCCATGCTATACCAATACACCTTAAAATAGACCAGTTCCTGTAAAACGGGTGCAAGAAAAAGAACTTTGTGGGCTTTTATACTTTTAGGGGTCAGGAAAAACTTACATAAGATTTCCATGTGCTAATCCAAGCTCTCTGCAAACTCTGCTAGCAGGTTTCCTATTCTCTTCTTAAAAGAACAATTTCTGCCAGCCAAAAAATATGACAAAAAAACTAACATGTATTTGGACATATGAATATTATTACCCAAAATGTACAACTGAACAAGACTGAGTTTCTGAATTTTTCTACCATTTCCTCATAGCTTTAGGCTGATTATCAAAATATACATATCCATGCACAAGGATGCTTGTTTTCATTTCCAGGTCTTCCACCTGTCTGACAAGTGGATTTTGCAGGTAACAAGCAAAGCTTATGACATCTGTGCCACCATTCAAAGCTTAACAATATGAGTGCAACAGCACTTCTGATTCTTCAGGACTAACACTAATGTTCCTTTTTTTTTCCTCTGGCATCTAAAATATACCTTTTACACAAAGCAAGTCAGCCCACAGTGAAACGTGGTAAGCAATTGCTGATCTGGAAAACAGCCACTCAAAATGACTCTGCTGCTACCCACTGCCTGAGTCACTGAGGTGGGTGACTCAATGTAATTTTGAAAACATGGATTATGTTGTGGGCTCACCGTGAACATTTTTTTATTTTCCTGCTTTTATGGAATTAGGACACATTTCAGAGATAAAATGTCTCATCAAGTCTAGGAGAGAGAAGAGAAGGGAAGAGAAAGTGAGAGAAATACCCATCACAAGATTCTTGACAAGAAACAACTGGAATCTGAAAGTATCCCTTTAGATAATAACATAATAATAATGTTTATGGTAGGCCACTACAGATGAAGCAATATTTCCTGAAACAACTGACTAGGAAGAAACAGAAAAAGGTGATTGTGAAAGGTATAGGGAAAATGGTAACACTACCTGCTTATTTACCTAATGCTGGTGCAATTTTTGAAAGGAATTTGAAATGGAGAGAGGGTCCATCTCCATCTTTTATCTGAGTGCTCCTATGCATATGCTCATGCAATTTTTATAGAGAAATCCAGTACATTTCCAATTTCAAACAAAAAGAACAAATCTGATTGAAAATATCTGCAGGAAAAGAAAAAAAATTGGCTGGATTTCTGATTTAATTGAAGAGAAAAATGCATTTTTATCTTTTTTCAGAAATTCTGGAGCTTTCCATCAACAGGATTTGGTTCCAAACCTCTACAATAGATCAAAGATCAACCATACAAATATGTAAGTAATGGTAATGTAAAATATTTTTTCCTGATTTCCTTTCCAAGTATGTGGTATCTTTGATCAAAATGTTGCCTTCATGCAGCCTATATTTCTTGACTCTGTATCTAGCAGGTGATGATTTGCCCAAGCTTCAGAAGAATATAAGAAACAAATGTTGTTTCAGCAAAATTCTTAGATAAACATATAACGATGGAACTGATTCCCTAAAGAATTCACTTTTGTCCTTGACATTATGATCCAGGTTACCTCAGTCCAGTCATATTCAGGGCAAAGCAAATCTATCAGCCTTTTATGAGATGCTGTAATAATTACTGATATGATGGTATTTCATCCTTCTGAGACTTAATTTGCACCTCAATCTTTCTCGATAGTAGATAGTACAAATTCAGGAAACACATACAAGACTTTTCTCAACAAATAATGGGATATATCACCCACTTCTGTAAAAAAAAAAAAAAGTCAGTCTGAAAATAAAAACACTGTCAGCTACATGCTGGATAGTATCCAAGGAAACAACACCAGGCTCTTTGTGTGAATAAGGAAAAAGTCATGCATTAAGGGTCTTGTTTCTTTCATCGTTCTCCACTATTACCCATCTAACAGCAGATCCACGTGCAAGCACCTGGCTCACAATAAGGAGACAATGCAGCTGTGTTTAGAATGGGGCTGAGAATCAAACATAATGGTCACTAACAGAGGTCACAACTATGCAAAAATTACTGAGATCTAGCTTATTTCTCTTGTGTGTCTCAAAGCTGATTTATCAAGAATTTCAGACAATAAAATACAGAATTGGTTTTGTATACTCTTCACTACTTGGGAATTTAAGGCAAGAGATTACAGACATGATGGAGGTGTCAAAGCTGGGGTCTCTCTTCACGGACATTGGATAGTATCAAGGAGAAGGAGTTATTTATTTAATTTGGAGGTGTTGAGTTATGTTTTCTTAATGTGTTTTCATGCAGCTACATATCACCTGAAAAAATCTGAAGTTCCCAAGCCTGTCAGTTTTATACCAGCGCTGTATTTTGTCACGTTGTCAATCTGCAAGTATATTGTAATTGTCAAAATGACATTGTTGAACCTGCCATGTGACACAATAACCTTGGGTTTTGCATATGCTGCTGTCGCTTCAGGAGCAAAGCAGCTGAGCTGATCTGGGTTCCATAAACTTCCTTAGTTTCCACAATTTACTGTTACTCAGCAGTCAGTGCTGTAGGAAGTAATAATCCAGTGACTGAACCCATTTATCTACGAACCTTCCCCCTGACAGTCCTCATAATTTATATCCATAAGGTGTCCTTCAAAATGGATAAAGATTGATGGTTGAACAAGAGCCATGCTTTAGCAGCCTTTGTAATAAAGGCTCTCTCTTTAGACAAATCCAGGCTCTGATCTCAATTAGGCAAAGGGGATCTAAATCCCCTCAGCACAACCACTGCATGGATTCAGGAGCTGGGACACTGAATCCTGGCTGCCAAGGCCAGGCTGGGTTAGACTCACAGTGCAGGCTGAGAGCAGTTCATGCATATCAGGCGTGCAAGTTCACTGCATACCCTTGGGGACAACCAAACTACACAGACTGTTACACAGAATAATTCCTTCCTTCACTGAAGTTCTGGCTTCCACATCATTTTTAAAATATGGTTTAAACCTACCAACTTAACTTTGGTGAATGGTAAAGTCTATGAATTTCTCCCAGATATGCATCGTTTGGTAAATATGCTCTTACTGTACCATTGGTTGCTCAGAGCTGACTGTTTTGGAGGAGTTCATTTTACATCATTGATTTGGAACTAAGACCATATCCTGGTAGTTAAAAAAGAATAAACATTAGTTCAAGTTTCCATTTCTTTCCTGGGTTTGCAACATTTCTTTGCTACACTTACAAGATGTCATGTGCCCCAACGCTGTTATTTCAAAGTCCTGAATCACTCAAACACTAAAATGATCATTAATTTAGTCTGAAAATTCAGTGTGAGAGCAATTCAGAGTGAATTGTTTGTAAAAACATCTTTCCACCGAGTACATGGGACAACTGTGGAGTTTTCTATCTTATTTTAGACCCTTTCAAGTTAAGGATGGAGAATAATTGTAATAATTTTCAATTTGCCAATGGGACAATGAAACACAAAGATGAAGCAATTTGCTTGGGCTCACTTCTGACCCATCGCCTGAAGTACTAGGAATTTAACTTTGATGAACTAGGCTGTAGCCTATAAAAGCTGATAATGACAGGGGACTGTTTCTTAATCTTTAGAGCATTTTTTAACCTGTTTTGACAAATTTTATATTCAATCTCTCACAACAAGGTTGGGAAGAATGCATTTTTCCAAATCACAGGTGCCTGCGGATTAGTAACTTTTCTCTCAAAATGTTACTCACAATGTTTGGAATATCCTCAGACTGAGAACTGAAAAACCCTCTTTTTGGAGCTATCCTGGAACATTCACCTGAGAGCACAGAAGCTGTAAAACCACCTGATGACAATATCACCAAAAAGAGGCAAAATTATTTTTGCACTTTGTTGATGCCCATTTAATTAAAAAAAAAGATCAATGCAGAAAAGCATATTTGCAGAGGTGAATGTGTTTCAGTCTTCACCTTCTTGTCTTGATCTCCTTTTTACCTTAAAAAATTTAGGCATATGTGAAAACAGATAAGAATGAAACTGGAAGCCCTGGCAGAATGGTCAGGCCTTGCAGTATAAAGGATGACAGTCAGTTCTTGATTCCTCAGAGCAAATGCTTTGCTGCTCACACAAATCTTGAGTTGGTGAAGTTTCAGAGTGACTCAAGTCCCCTCTTTCTCCATGGAATTTTATTAAATGGGTAAAAATATGACTGAAAAATCTAAGTGCCATTAAGCAAGATTCACTGGAGCTGTTCTTTACATGTTGACTCTGGTATTTGGGCACAGTGGCATTTCAGGTAAGCTACCAAAAGAGCCTACAAGTGTAATTCTATGCATGCACCACAGTGGGCATTGGAAAACATCCCCAATATACAAAATCCTTTCCTCCTCTGTGCTGTGTCAACTGACATCTAAACAGGTCTCACAGGGAAAGAGGAGAACTGATGGCTACAGTGGTTTCAGAAAGAACTGTCCTACCTGAAGCACAGCTTCACTGAGATGCACTCACTTTCATGGTCATCTGTAGGGAAGTAAATTGAAAGTTAATGCGACTGATTATAGTCCATGCTTCACTTAAAAAATGGGGCCAAGTCTCAGTTGGGAGAATTTAATTAAAGCAGCCTTCCAGCAAGATAATTATACACCTTTTTTTTTTCCACTGGGCCTTTCTAGTCCTTAAACTTCAGTTAATAATAGCAAAATAAACAAAGACTTCTACATTTTTGGCAAACTAGCAACATGATGAACCTGAGGAGTATTTGGATGGCTTTTCTGACTACTGAAGCTCTCAAAACCCGAAACCAGCTTTACTATTAGATTCATTCCTCATATTGAAAATGAGTTCTACTCCTCTACAAACTATTATACTACTACCAGTACAATAACTACTTGCTCTTCTGATGCTCTCACCCACAGGCCTGATTATTTAGGATGTCAGTAGACTTACTGTTATTTACCAAGGAAAAAACAACCATATGAAAATCAAGGAAGAAGGAAGACTAGTCTTTAGCAGGGACAGATATATTTGAGGTCTTCCACTGTCATTCAATATTCTACGATGTATATTAATTATCCATGAATTTTGGATATGTAACCTGAAACACTTTGACTTAATGGAGGTTCAAAGTAGTGGGATATGTTTACATGTAAAATATTAGGGTTGCTTATTGTCTTACTTGGTAGAAGATTTCATTACCCACCTCTTAAAATTCAGATGTGCCACCATCTCACGTAGACATTAAAATTTCACTAGAGATTTTTTTTTTCAGTTAGGAAATACAAACAGAAAAATATATTGGTATGTATATTAATAGGGTAATAATTAGCATTTTTTCTTTGTGCATCAGACACCTTATGGAATCGATTCCTAAATTGTGAAGATGGTTTTGGGAAGGCATAACTAGTCCAGACGCCACAGAGAGATATATATCTAATCTAATTTCACAGATGTGAATTCCAAAATATGTCTTAAGAGAATAAATTTCATAATGCCCTTGAGCACAAGATGGTTATTGTCAGAATTATCTCCTATGCCAGAGGAAGAGCAATAATGACAGAGTGGTTTAAGACTTGCCTTTATCAGACATGAAAATATACAAATTAGGATTGGCTGGATCTCTAATAAATAAACTATTGCTTGAGGCAATCAACCTTCAATCATCCATATGATCATGAGCATTTAATTTACTAAAAAACAACATCAAAGCTCCTCAGGGAAAAGATTGCTTTTCTGTGTGGCTGGGCTGCAAACTGCAATGATACCACAGATAAAACTCACATTTTTCTTTAGTACAGCCATTACTTACTATTTGAGGGAGAATACCCCACAATGTCTCTGTCCTGTCATCTCCCCAGGCTGCTTGGATTCCCATTTTTCCGCTGCTTTGTTTTAGTGGAGTTCTCATCAACAACAACAACCACCACAGACCTCACCTTGTGAACTATAGCCTCTTTCAACTTTTCATGGATGTTTGGGAGCCTAGTGACATTTGAGGATAACTAAGGTCCACCACATAGTTGAGAGGAAAAACTGAAAAATAAGGCAAGTTGGACTGCACTAATACAGAACTACTTGCAAAAACACAAAAATAATAGCAGGGTGTGGACCTAACTTTGTGCACCCTACATTCAACAGCCTGTGTTCAACAGCATGGCTTCTTTCTCTTTTCAGCCAGATGCCATGTTTGCATCAGGAAATGGTGTTGAAATAATCTTCAGCTACTTTATGTGTCACAAAGCAATGTTTCTCTTGAAACGCACAATTTTCTTATCAAAAAGAATAAAAAGCCTCACTGTTTTTCAGGACGTATATTATAAAATCTTTTTTGATTTGTATTTTTCTATTAACTAGAAATCACTGTTGCTTAAATGACTTTAAAAGTATCAAAAAGAAGATTGCAGAACCTGTTAGCCTTACATAAATAGTATTTCTGTTTTTCATGACACATGAAGGCAACAAAAGAAAAAAAAAATTCCTTTTCTAGGCATTCTCAGTTTTCTTCCTACCATAATGAACCACAGCATGTATTTTTACTACTAGAGGACACAGGGTGTTTCTTAACAAAGCTGTTTGGTTTGGAACCCATTATCCTGATTTTTCTGTGCTGGCTTATAAAAATTTAGCTGTCACTGACCTGGGAATATGTAGCAAATATGTCAACAAAGTTTAGCAAGTTGCAAGGCAGCTCAGGATTCCACAGGCTCTTTTACCACAAATCAGAGCAGATACAAAAGATTGGAAATACTGGAAATTGCTTTTCTTCTTATTTAAAATTTAAAATTAATTTTCATTTCCTTTAAATTTGTAGATACTCTAAGTTAACATCATGGGATTCAGGACTTTTCATGCATCAGGGTGAAAAAACAGTAGATTCACTCCTATTTTGAACCACATATTTTAATATTCTTTACCCTGGCATCTACAGTTTAACAGGCATTACCACTCAGGAACACAAAGGATAAATTTATATGTGCAACTCCATGAGGTTTACAGGTAGATTTCTAAATCCTATTCCTTGAGTCTTTCACTGATTAGATAAAATTTTTGTCCTCGTTAACTGTACCTCCAAATTGCAGGTAAAAAAGTCAGAGATGAGTGTGACCTTACAAGAGGACACTTACCATGGGCTGCACATATTCTAAGTGGAACTATTAACCCTGTGGTAAGGGCAAACAACCATCATCAATGCTTTGCCTGGGGAGTAATTTAATAGGGTAGTTACTAACGTTAAAGCAGACAATTTTTAAGAACATTTTAAAAAATTATGTGAACACCAAAGCAGTGCTCATGGATATACATGCCTCTTGTAAAATTAAATCAATAATAATCATGGTAAAAATACAGCTTAATAAAATATGCAGTAACAATTAAAATAGCTTGCAAAAGTATATTTTACTGATAGTCAGTAAAAATTAGTGGTCAATCTGGTAAAAAACCTTTCCATCCCTACACTAAGTAAAGAATACATTATGCATTTTGTGAAGAGATTTTTCTCTCAGGCCAAAAACAGATGAATGAGAATTTGGAATTCACTATTATGAAACAAACATTCCAGAGCAGAGAGTTTCATGAAAGGCAAATGAAATATTAAAATAATCTAAAAGCATACTAGATTAAAACAGCAAAACACTGCAGAGCTGGTTAGGACCATGCAGTTGGGGCTTGCAAAAACAATTTTATTCTTGTAGAGGAAACATGAGTGTAGATATTCTTTCAATATGTTTACATAATTGCCACCATTTTTTTTTACTGTGGTCATTTTTCTTGTTCTTTGACAGGTGTGAGATCTTAGTACTTCATAAACTCAAATGTATTTATCTTCGCTGTGCCAGTTGTACCATAGATCATTTTAGTTAAATAATGAGCTATACTTTAAATCTGATGTGTTTCTACATTGCCTATGGTTCAGCCATTCTGATTTAGACATTTTTCCCAGCATTTTCATAGCTATCTCAGTCTCTTCTAGAGGGACATGCAATGCCCACAGCAACCTTATCTTCAGATCTTGACAACCACACAGCATACTACTCTAACTTGTTCACACCTTCCTCATTCCAGTGAAAGTTGTTCCCTGTTGTACCACTCTCTCCCAACCCAGCTAGAAATTCAATAAAGGAGGTCTCCTTCTGCAGGTTTTGAAACCTGAGTGACCGCAGGGTAATTCACATGGGGAGAAGCCCCTGAAGGAAATCTAGCTCAGCCCCTCACTTAAGGCAAGTCAGCATATCAAGGGCAGCAAACAAGAAAAGAAACCCTGCAGGAGACAGCACACAAGTTTGAACACACACAAAAAAGTCATATACTTCCTGCAAAGTTATAAACCCAGTTAAATAGAAGTGTCCATGTACTGCTCTATACCCCAAGAAACGTGCCAGGAGATGCAGTGAGAGTACTTAGGAGCCATACATTTGTCTGCCCTTGCAATAAATATTCTCTCTTGACAGACATTATAAGCTCAGTTTGTTGCTATCTGCAGCCTCCATGGCTCCTGCTCATTAAGGGCCAGAGATACCCAAACCCTACTGCTTTTTTTTTTTTCTTTTTCATGAAAAGCATAAACACAGTGTTAAAGAAAAAAAAGTGGGAAAAAAATGCAATTAAAGATGTTTAATGTATGATATGTCTCGGCAACCCTGAAGGCAAAGGTTTATTTGCATCTCCTAAGCTCTCTCTTACCATAGCACTTCTGGAAAAGTCTCACAGAAATACTTCTGCACAACACTTTTCTGTTCCCAGGCAAAATCCAGCCCTGTTGATCATGGCTGGATGCCTCCCACACGGACCATCTTCCCTTCCCCTTGGAGCACGTTTGCATAGACATCCCTCAGCCCTTGCAGCTCCACAACCTTTTCAGAAACGACTCCCATGGCTTTCATGTGTGCCATCAGAGCAGAAACAAAATCCCCATGCTACAGAAGTTTGAAGGCTTTGCTTAAAACCTTTCAAGGTGACTAATACACAGGCTTCGCAACCCACAGAGAAAGTCTTTGCTTCAAAATTGCAGCTGAATTAAGCACACCCAGTTTAGAAGCAATTAAAAAAAAAATCTCAGAAATCATATGATAAATACCTCAGGGGCTGTACTTCACAAACAATTTCTTCTCACAGGGTTGCTCTGGCCGGAACACCGCCTGGTTTTTTGCATTTTCCCGCCCAAAGCGCCCCTCGGCCCCGCCATGGCGCACAGGCCTCACCTGCCCGCTCTCCTCAGGTGCCCGCTCCCTGCTCCGGCTCTTCCCCCTCCTTGTGCCCACACACCTGCTGGCTCCATCCTTTTCCCAGGAGCACCGTGGTAGGACCACCCCTAATTTCCCAGCTTGTCTTCCCAACTGTTCCTGAGGGAGGGAGCAGCGAGTGCTGTCGTGCGGTCAGCCCCGAGCTGACCCCTGCCCACGGCTGCTCACCCATCCCCTGGCACTCCCACACTGCCCGTCCGTTTGCTGCAAATAAATAGGGAAATTAATTATTTCCTTAGCCTTTCTTGCTGTTTAAGAAGAGAAAGAACAGACAATAAGATCCTTCAAATGGAAAATCATATATTACTCATGATTTCCTGAATTTACCAAAGGCTGGTTTTTTTAACTCCGTCCTCCAACATTAAAACTCCTTTAAATTTCTTTCTTATTATTTCAATTATGTTAAGGTATTTCTTAGAGAAGTATGGGGTTTATTGCATTATTGCCATAAAAATTCATCTATTACCTGTTCTGGACAATCACACTTGGTATAAAATTGCCTTTATTAGGTACATTATGAGGAAAATTGTTTCCTTTTCCTTATTTTCTTATTTTCCCTTTTATGAATTACTTTTCCATCTACAGGTTCAAGAGGTTTAAGAATGATAAATTCCATGTATCTACCAACCCAATAATCTGCAATGCAATCTATTTCAATTAAAAAAAATGTCTAAAATCCAAACAGTCTGCTCCAATCTAGATGAGTTAACATTACTTAGATCCTTTATTCAAATTCCTGTTATTCCAACAATGAGAAGAAAATCTCTATAAGAACAGAATGAGTTAAGCCAGGCAGTTATGACAGGGAGTTTTATTTTGCTTTCACTGCCAACTTCGGTGCTTTATGCTAAAGTTATAATTTTATTTTAAGATTGCATTTGCTTGTGTAGAAAAAAACCCAATATTTCTTGCTATGATTTTAAGAAAAAGCGCTAGTATTTCTGGAAAACATAGCTGTGTCCATTAGACCTGAGCATCCCCTTTAAATGTCTGACATTTTACTGGTAACCAGATCTATCTGTACATAAAGATTTATATCTTACATGAATGTACTTACTTGCTAAATGATAAACATTGAAAATGTAATAAAAATTATGAATGTGCAACATAATTTTTAGTAATGCAAATGAAATAAATGCATAAATTTACTATAATTATAAGTCTTTCCTTTTTATATGTATTTCTAAGCATATTTTTCCCAGTTGGAATCAAAACAGTGTGCTACAACTGAACAAATTTTAAGTAAAATGGCCCGGGGGGAAATAACTCAGAAGTCGAATATGCCACATGCAGTACCCTTCAATTAAATAAGTACAAATAAATTATGAAAGCCATGTAATAATTCTTACTTGATTTTAGGATTGCTTGGCTAAATGCAATAATGAAAGCCAGCAATTAATTATAGTGTTGTATCATATTTGGAATTTTCACAATTCTAAATTTTCTTTCCTTCTTCCCTTTTCCGGACTTTTGCTTGCAATCCTCCTGCACCTCAGATTCCCACTGAGTCCATGAGGATTTTTACTGGACCTGGAGTACCTACAGGATGCTTAAGGTCTGTTTGCCATCTCCTACCCTGCTGATGATGGTTGCAATTCCATTAAAGCCTGGGCAATGCAGCTCTGCAAATGTCTCTGTATTGCTCTGAAGTCTTGCTTTCCTAGACTGGCATCTCCTGATCCTTGGACTGGGCTGGTCAGAGCTCAGAGGAACCAGCCAGGTAAACCTTCACCTGTCACATTGCAGGAAACCAGCCCTACCTTCAGTCTATATACTGTGAAGGGAAAATAAGCTAAACTAGTTTCAATGTGTTTCAGTGGGTAATTGAAATATGTGATTTCCACATAAAAGCACTACAGTTCCTCTCTGAATCAACCTCTCTGGTGCTGCACTGTTTTTAACCCTTTCCAATGCACTGGAGGGACAGGAAATTTAGTCTGCAGTGCTATTAAGGCCATACTACCATGGATATCTATATTTAGCGCTCATCAAAAACAAAGAGCTCATTAAAAGGTTTTTAATTAAGTTAGAAATCTATTAGAATTTCCAGGTAAGTCCTTGATTAGATATTGTCTTCCTTTGTCTTTATTACTCTCAAAGACGACCAATATTCTGTCTAGAGCACTTTAGTCCCAGGAGGAATGTTCCCACACCTCTTGCTTGTATCAGCACACAGCATATATTGGAAAGGTATTGTTGAGGATAAAATTAAAGAGCAGGGTTGTAAAAATGGTTTTATTTCTTGCTAATGAGTTCATTCATTTTTTTTGCAATGACAGCAGATCAAGACTAGTGTGTTTAAATAACATTAAAACATCCATAACTTTTATAGGTTTTGAATAGAAAAGACATCAGCAGGTACAAAAAAGTGAACATTTCAGAGGATGACTTGCAGGCTGTTCTTTTTCAAGTCATCTGTCACAGGCTTATTTCATATCAATCAAAACTTACAAGACTTGTTTGAATTAGTTATTAGCTATAGGTAGGTATTGGAGGGTGTGCTATTCTGTCAGAGGTAAGCAAGAGTCTTTTGCTGGCTTTGCAGAACTGAGATGAAATTCTAATTAATGCCCCGTTAACAGTTATCTCCAATTTCCTTAATCCTCCATGAAGATTTGCACCTACACTTGAATCTGTGCTTACTTGCATCATCTGCACATAAACATTTACCTCCCTGTTGCTTTTCTTTTCCAGTACCACCAATTTTTTTTAAATTGCTTCCTGATCGAATGCAAGTACAGGAAATACCATTTTGATTTAAATCTCTATAAGTAGATACACTTATACTGAATACTTCATGTTGCTTTGTTGAAACCATCACATGTACTTGTAGAAACAAAAGTGAACTATTTGGAAAAAAGTTTGTTCTTTGGAATAATGAACAACTGAAACATTTTCAAAGTCTGTGTGAAACTTTGAGTCAAACAAAACTTTTCCCATTTGCCAACGATCCCAGTAAGAGCTCCAGTACACCTGAAGGTATTTATTACACTATAGGCAGAGAGTAGATGTTGGGATTAAATGTACCTGAGATGTTGCTGCTAGAAAGACAAAAGGTTTTTTACTGAATTCTTATCAATAAGACTGCTTGATACAACATAGTCAAAACATGGAAGCTCTGATTTTTCCCAGCTCCACCCTGAGGGAGGAAGAAAACTACTATCTCTTATGAGAATAATGAGAAAAGAAGATTAGCATCTCTGTTCTGAGAGTCCTCAAGGAAGACTTTTCCTTCACACAGGACATCTTCATAAATGAACAAAGCACACAGAGATCTGGAGAAAGACAGCATGATACTTCTTTCCCCCCCCACCCCCCCCCACCCCCCCCCACCCCACTCCCATCAGTCAACAAATCTAATGAAGTTAGAAACTACATTTCCAAGTGCCTTTCTCTTTCCTTTGTCCTTTTTCATGTGTCTTTCTCCACTGATGGATGTGCAAGGGCTGCCCTTGGCTGAGAGAGGCCTGATGGTTTGGGCTATAGGTAAAGTGCATGAGGTAACAGTGGTTTCAGCATGTCAGAGTGGGAATGTGGGAAAACTTCTGGGGCCTTCTGATGAAACCATTGACTGGAGAATTGGGCTTTAGCTTTTGAGCATTGAGCTACCAGGGTAAATCAAACTCTCACCTTTGTTTGAAAACCTGTAAAGAAAATTCTCCCTGATATATTTCTTTCTCATGCAACCTTGATACACTACCTTCCCCCTGGAACATAAATTACTAGGTTTTAAGCACTTGTAGAGAGCAAGTTTCTTCTTACAGGACATAAACAGAAATGCATGTTTCTGATTGACTTCATATTTTTTAAAACAGCATTACCCTTGCTGGAAACCACAAAAAATTCAAATTTTTTTGGCACTTACTAGAACAGTGGAACATTTGGAGGCTATCCAGTCACTAGGAAGCTCTGAAAATTACATGTCCAAACTGGACAGTCATTCACAAAGGCACAAGGGCACCATTTTAATGTGCATTATTATGGGCTGTGGCAGTTATTGTAGTACCGGGAGACACCCAGGCAGTGAAAGAACAGATTTTACTTCCTAATGCCATGCAAACACCTAGCATGCCAAGAGAGCCTCAAGATGCAATTTCTATTTGGTCAGCCATGATAAATAATATGTAGGTAAATATACCTTTCCCCCAGAGACTCCAAGCAAGTGTCCAAATGGCATCTAATTTTGTGTGCTGAAAAAATAAAAAACTCTATACATCCATAGCACAAAGTTACCTATTCCCTCAGATGCCAATTCAAAGAAAGAACATATCTGTTTCTTTTAAAAAAACAAACAAAAAAAAATTACAAGTGGAACCTCTCCAAAGATTCAAAACTTAAAAGCAGTGTTATTAGCAAGAGGGACAATATTCAAATTTACAGCAGATGTTTCACCATTAATTAATGACATTAAAAATTACCCTAGAACAGCACAACATGATGCTTATGCACCCTTTCCACTCTTAAAAAAATACAAAAAATAATTTCCAAGTATTTGTAACATATGCAAAACCTAGACTGCTAGGATTAGATTCTCTAATCAAAACAACCCCAAAACTCCCATGAGCAGGGATACGCAGCTCATATTAAGTTTACATAATTGCCTCACCTCCAAAAGACTTCTTGTGCCTTATTATGAAAACAACAGCTTGATAAAAAGACTTTCAAACCTTGCTCCCCTTGCTCAAGGGAAATGGAAAGACACTTGGAGAAATCACAGAGTGATTCTCCTACCCTGCACTGCAGGACCATCTAAACAGATCATCAAACACTGAAACATGAATAACTGTCTAGAAGTGGAGGGGCTAACAGAGAGGTTGTTACAGCATTCCCAGCCAGCAAATAGCTAAGTGACACTAATCCTTGTTCTTTCATAGAACATTCAAAACATATATAACTTCTGGTTTTTATAGACATTTTTCACCCTCTATAAGCCTCAAAATCAAAAATCAGTCTTGCAAACTAAAGAAAATTACCCTGATCCTGTTATGAGCTAGAACAGTTTGTCAGAGGAATTAAACTGAAATTCTGAAAGTAAGTTTCTAAAGGTACTTGCATTCATTGTTCATGAACGTTGGCACAATGATTCCTCCTCTGGGGATTCAAAGAAGCAAAGCAAATCCAAGTGACTTCCAAGGAAAGGCCTCACAGGTGGTATGTCTCAGATGCCATCCCACGTGACAGGAATTGATTGCCCAGATTCTTGGTCACATTAATAGGAAGAAATCAAATGAGACAAGGCAGGATCTGATCACCTTTTGTAATAAAACCAGATATGCCTCACAGACAAAGTTTCTCTTAATAAATGAAAAATACACTGCCTTTCTCATTCTCAGTATAAAATGAAATATTATTGAAGGGAACTGGGTGCTAACACACACTTTTCTTCCTTGAGTGCCCACCAGCAGAGGGCTCAGGCTGGTCCAACTACAGAAAAGAGTCCCTGTAGAAATAATAGTTTCTACTGCTTTTTTGAAATTTGAGACAACAAACACACATTTTGTTTCCATTTGTTCTGCTCAAATTAAACAAAATAGCAAAATATTAAATGACATATAATGAATGCACCACCTAGGTAGGAAGTAAAAACAGAAATATGTAAATGGTCTATGACTGTTGCATGAACTCAATTTTGTTTTGGTGATGTAAATAATATCTTTAAATGAAAATTTCATTTAAATACTGATTGCTTAGAAAATCCCAGGGAAAAGAAGATACTTTGTTTCTGAATGATTATGGGAGACTAATAATATCACTTTAGTCCATCCATTATTAATGAATCTTCTCTATTAATTTCATTAAGACATATATTTTCAAATAGTTTTCTGTTATTTGCAAGATGAAAAGGGAGAGGGAGCATTTTCAGAGCATTGAGGCTGTGAAAAAAAATGGGATTTATCTATTCTTCTGAAGAAGCATGTATAAACAGATACTTATAAATAAACACAGCTAGGGACAAATTTGTAATAAACGTCTTTTCCTAACAGATTGCACTGAGAGTTCAGGTTGCACATACCCTTCATACCCACTAGCATGTGGTGAATCTGTCTGTGAAGAGGACAGCAGGGAACACATCTCAGCCTTTGAGTATGGATAGAAAACTTTGAATTTTCAGTGTAATGCATTTCAGGCACCTAGAAAGGATGAAATTGTTTTGGAGTCACCTTATGAGTATAATGAATAGGTCATTGCTGTCCTCTAATGAACAGTGTACAAAGGGCAGCAGATGGATAAAAAACCCCGACTAACCAACCAACCAGCAAAACCAAAAAACCCCCAAACACAAAAAAACCCAAATAAACCTCAAACCCACCACAAACTACAAAAAACCCCATACATACTTTTACATTCAATTATTACAAGAAATGTGCCATACTCGACAATCATGATACAGTAAACAAAGTAGGGACTAATTTCAAATCATCTTCTTTCTCCTGGTAATTGTACATCGTTTTTCTATGGTCATTCCCCCCATTCTGTAAGGGGAAAATGCAGCTGTCTGTGCAAATTGTCTACAACAGTTAGAGAGGAAGAGAGTTATGGCAAGAGCTCCTGAGATGAGCTTTCAATCCAGAGCACAGGAAATGACATGCCATATCTGTTCTTAGTTTACCTTTGTTACTCTACATTATGATTCTCCAGTTATTGCAGTGTTTTGAAACCTGCCATTTTTAAAAAAAAATAGTGTAGTGGTAGATGCAGTACCTCCCAGAGAATCACATTAAATTTGTGTTAAGAATTAATAAAACCAATGAAATTATTTGAGTACAGAAAGTGTTTCTAGAGTAGTTTCTAAATTGTAACAGCTGCTGTGGAAAGCTTGCAAGGCCCATCATGCAGTGTGGGCTGCAAACCCACATTTAGCAATCCCTCTGACACTTCCCAACAGGAAAAGATAGCCTTTGGCTTCATGGATGCAAAGAATGCTTGCTCTTCAAACCAAACCAAACTTCTTTTGCTGTTTCAAAGCCACGATCTGAAGGCAGAAATGGTGGCTTGGGTCTTGGGATGTGGTTTTGAGGGGCTTTTTTTGGTTGGCACTCTCTTCAGCTTAATGCTCGCTGACTGACACTCTACTGCAGCATGTTAACATGGTCTCTGGCATCAGCATCTCAACTTGCTGGTTTTGAAAAATGTGTAGCTTTAAAAATTGCTGGGATTACAATCAAATGTGCAATAAAAGTACAAAATCTGCAAGGAGTGAGTGGTTGGCTATCATAATTCATTACTGTATTTTCCCAGAGTAGCTCTGGAAATGTGTTTGTTGTCAAACATGTAAAGGGATGTGTTGCTGACAAGCGCCAGTCAAAAATTTACATCATCGATCTCGGATTTTACTGGATCAATACAGTTTGTCTTTGTTGTGTGCCGCAAGCAATTCTGTGTCAAGCTATGTTTTTGGAGCTCTTAAAATTGGCAGAGAATATGCCTTGGGAAGAAGAAAGAAAGGGACAAATGGTAAAAATATACACATTCGTATACATTTACACACAGAGGAGTGATTCACGCTGCCTACATTTGTCAAGATCAAATATATTTTTGAAAACATATCTGATTGAAAACAGAGCATTGATCCACATTTTTAAACTATATTCTCTGCTGCAGTGAAGTTGATTCCAGTTTACAACCTAAGGATAGAATAACGTTGCCTACTGCATTTAATATTTGCAGTTCTGAGCTTCAGATATAGAAACACTGCTCCATAACAAGCAGAGAGAAATGTGTACTGTAACCTACAGATATTTATAAAATTGTTAACTCAGATCTGGAGGTCCACCTGCCCATTATCTAAAATCCTAATCAAACCTGAACTATTCATTTTCGAAGGCTGAGACAGATTGATTGACTTTCCTACAAAACAATATTTTTCACATGTGTGCCCTTAACCTCACAATTTTCCCAATAAGCATCTGGGGAAGTCACGTAGCAGGGTTCAGTACTTGTTCTCACAGCCTTGCTAACCTTGCAGAAAATACTGTGCACCATGCAGCAGCAAAGGCAACTTCCAATTCTAATAACGCAAAGGTTCCAACATTTGCAAATTTTATACAAATGATCTGCAACCAGATTTACATCTTCTGCCAGGATGGATTTAATTTGCATAAATGGCAGAAGGTCACTCAATATCAGTACACCAGGATGCGTTGCACTGCACCCACTGCTTAACAATTTTTTATTCTCTTCTATTAACTTGGCTCCACCTCCTGGGTAGGAGATCTATGATGTCTCTTCTCAAAGAGGGACAGCAGGAGCCTGACCTGGATATGCAGTAAGGCAAAGCCATTGCCTCTGTACCTTTTTAGCTGCAGCTAGAGGTAACTCCCATGAGAACTGTGACTTGTGCCCTCTTCTCAAAGGCTCTTGAGTGCTACACTCTCCCAGAGATATGGTTCTCTCTTGCACCCACCTATGCTTAAACCTTAATTTTCTGAGAAACCGCTGAACTGCAACAGCATGGGATCTTAATACAGCTGGTTTTTCTCTAGTAGTTTCCTTCCATTTTGCAGATTCAAATCTTGCAGATGCAAGTAGATTGTGAATCTCACACATTAACAACACATTTTAGAAGCTAATTAAAACCATCTATGTTTTAAGAATACCTTTTTAATGCGTCAAATGTGCTGTCACTTCATGCAAAGATGTTTTCCTAATGGTAAATCTGACTCACTGTCTTGATAAGTAAGCACCACTGTGAGTATATGTGATAGGCATATGCTGCATAAACACTTCTCACAGAGATTTCAGCCCCCTTTAAATATGCTGAAAATGACAGCTCATCCATTCATTTTCCCTGCCTCCAACCACATTAAATTGTAGTTCCCTCACAAAGAAAGAGACAAATTTATAAACTTCCAATTTGGGGCAAAGACCAAGCTGCCATTTAATGTTAGAAATGAGTTCCAATTTAGAAATAGAAAGCTCTGAGGGGAGACATTCTTCATGAACAGTTTACTGTTGCAGAAGACACTCACAATCTTATATTTATGTTTGTAATTCATTCAAAACCAAAGTAAAACAGTGACCTATTTTTGGTCACTAGGCTAGTGATGCTTATAAGCAGAGCATAAAATTGTCTTTTTTGCAGCTTGCTTTCCACTTAATTTCATTAAAGAATATTACATATCTTCATATTGTTTAGCAGATTTATCCTTCCATTAACATGTTAAACTCTTGGCAATTTTATCCCAATTTGTCTTTGATGCTTTCAATTAGTGATTTGTGATTTATAAAGATCTATGTGGGGGTAGAATCCCACCTCCGAAGGAAAAGTGAACAAGACATGAATTTTACTGCATATCCCAATGATCAGCAAGAAGTCAGGTGCATATATTTGTCAAAACAAATGATTTACTGAAGAAGATAGGCAAAAGTATGTATTTTTCTTCCTATTTCCTGTCAACCACACCTTTCAAAAAAGTGATGACAGTCACTTTCTCTGATGCAACAGACAGTTTGACACATATTTCTTTAGTCCTTATTTTATCTGAGACCATTACTTTTTGTTCTAGAAAACAACCTCTGATTTCAGCAAGGACATTTTGATTACAAAGCACTCCTTAATAAAGAAAAAAACCTTTGAAACTGTTTTACAGTAATGTCTGCAACACAGCTTTGGAGAGTTATTTTCCTTTTTCCTTTGAACCACCCTGATTATTGACTGGCTGGTGATATTAATGCAGCGATGACCCAGAACAATGAGAATATGACAAAGGTTAGGCCACAAGCCGGGCCTCTAGGGTCCTGCCATGAGATCAAAAGGTAACAACAGCCATGAAAAGTTACTACATCCCTTTCTTATTTAATTAAGCCAGAGATCTCAATCTTCTTACCTGGGCTCAAAGTTAAACCCATAATTTTCTCCCCTGTTGTCAGCTTTGTACTGCAAAGTTCTCTGAAGGCAGAAATGCTGCATTTGCTACATGATGCTTGTGAGGTCGACAGAGAACGTCTCTGCTCCTCGAGGCAGACAGCACCAAGTGTAAGTAACATCTCCTGGAGACTTTGAGTTAATTAGCTGTACTGATGAGAAGTCCCAAATGCAGGATGTGGAAAGGGCTTACAAGAATTTACAATTACAGAACATAGTCCACTTATTGGGATAGTTTTAGGATTACTGGAGTTTGCAAGTGCGTACTGGTTGAGCTGCTAAGCCCAGCTACAAGGAAAATTGAAAGGAAGGAGAAGCAGCAGTTGCATGAAATGTTTTTTTTACTGAATGGAGTACACAGATAAAACAATGTCTGAAAATGGGGGCCATGCTTGACAGAGCTGCTTGCAAGGATCAAACAAACGTGCAACATACTTCACCTGCCCCAAGCACTAGAAGACTCCCACAGTGGAACCCTTTTAGCTTATTGGTCTATAGGATTAGCATCTTAGTTCTTTGTTGTTGCTTTGTTTGTTTGTTTTCTTTATTGTGTTTCTTTCCCTGCCACGCACACCCTGCCCCAGTACAGATGCTCTTATCAGCCTTGTTAGCTCATAACCTTATTATCCAGTGGCTGCAACTCCTGAAAGGCAAGACTCGACTGCCAAGACTGACAGGTACGAAAGACCAATAAAAAATGAAGCATTGCCCTAGACCTGGAAATTATGGGCACACCCAGGGACAGAAATTTGCCTAAGGAGGAAGAAAAAGCAAAAGTACCGTAAGAAAGGATGGCAACCAGCCACCAAACAGGGATATCACCTCTGAAAATTGTTTAATGATTTAGAACACGTTCTTCAGAACAGATGTTAGGATCGAGATTGCTCTGAATGATACAATCAATGAATAAGTGATAAAACGTTTCTCGTTTGTGGCAGTGATCTGAAATAATAACAAAGAGATAGCTGTTTTAGTCTGAGTTTTGCTTATGTCATTAAAATTTAAACATGATTAAAATGAGCCAGTCTGGTTTTATAACCTGTCAGTATGACAAAGGGACTTTGACACATTTGTCTTCTGGCATATTATGGGGATTTACATTTTGCACCATACAATTATATCAGTATTAAAATGACTGAGCACACTGAACATGAAAAGAGTGATTCATAATAATGGCATTAAAAGCAATAAAGAGTTAAGGACACTGGGAAGGAAATTAAGCAGGAAGATAAAAGAGGTTTTATATAAAGCAGAGTAGAAAGGAAAGGCATATCTCTTAGCTTTTGCCTCTTTATTATTAGTCTAAATAAAGAAGAATGTAAATGGAAAGAGTTTCTGCCTAAAGAATCAATACAGAAATAAAAAAGCCACATAGAAATAGTTTTAAATCTCCTGATGTCATTTTGCACTGAACACTGCATCCTGGGGTCCACATACATTAAAGTTTGAATTCCACGTATGCACATAATTTCTCCTGTGGGTTTGGCTTTCTGGTGGGACTTTGACCTTGAAGTCAATGGAAAAAAAGAGAGGTGTATAAGAAATTATCTTCATCTGCTGTAAATTCTTTTTGTCTTATTAGGGCAATTTTAACTCCAAACAGGATGAAAAAAAAAAAAAAAAGAAATCTTGGAAGAATACAATAAATTTAAATAGAAATCATAAGTTTTATCAAAACAACTGGTAGTTAATAATGATGGCCTTTTTTATTTATTTCAGGCATTAAGTTGTTGGGTTTGGTTTTTTTTTGCTACAGATAACTATTAGGCAAAATACTATTTTTAACATCTCTAAAATCAACTTTTCTTTTTGAAATGTCAAAGGTTTGTTTTTTGAGGTTTTTTTTTCAGACTTTTGAAAATTAAGGATTGAGGTTAATAATCTCCCAAAACTGAACATTTTTGTTTACTTAACAATATTAATTTCCTGAAAAAATGTACTGGTTTGTGGAGGTTTATTGTTTTCTTTTGTTAATACAAAATATTTCTATTTTAATGAAGAATAACTTGGATTTTGAAACAACAGAGTAAAGAAAAAAATGGTATTGGGAGCTGAGCCTGTCCCTACACATTGCTGTTATTCAGACAAATACTATGAAAAACAGAACTGTGGTTTCCACTTTGGCAAACCAGTAGAGCTGCAACAACCAATATCTGTTGTGAATCTGTCCATGTAATCTCCAGCAAACAATTAATGCTATCAGATTCTGCTTATTAAAACCCATAGTGCTATTAAATCTTTAGTTTTGTCATGTCCCTGTAAGATAACAACAGAAATGTTTGTATTTCTTTGTGTTGACATCAAGCTTACTCCTAAAACAACTGCACATTTTATTAAGAAATAAAACCAAAGCCAACATAGCTTAACTTAAAGAAGTTAAATAAACGTATAGAAGTAAAATAAAATTATAATTACTTCTAATAATATTTGCAAGTAATTTAAAATTTAAAGTCAATAGTTTATGATTTTTCTTTTTATAAACTCAGTACTTGAAGAAAACTAACTGGATGTAATCTGAAGACGAGTCCATTGGTCAGAAAATCACAGAGCCAGCACACTCTCAGAGACACACATTTCATAAAACATAACAAAGTGAAGGGAGCTATAAATAAGAAAATAAAGCTATAGTCTGCAGTTAAAATCCTTGCTGCTTACAGTACATCATTCTGTTCCTAAGTGTCTGTTGCTGGGCTAGATTTCTAAAATTAACATTGCAATAGCTTACATAGGCCCCAAAACACACACAAGAAAACACTGCTGAACTGGTTATTATTAGTGCTAACATATGTTTGTTATTTTCCCGACGTGTTTCTGTCCCTTGAAAATATTTATCAGGATAAAATTTTGAATTGGCTCTTTGAACAGGCAATGTGCAAATGCGAAGACAGAAGTGTGTTTGGTTTTTAGTGAAAACTGAAGTACTGATGAATTTTAACAGTTTCACAGTATTTATAGGCATTATTTTTACACCTGCTAGGGTCAGCATCACTTAAAAATTGAAGGAGATTAATGCACATGCATCTAATAAGAATATTTGGGAAGCTTAACTGGTTTATAACCCTATTTAGAAGTGAAAAAATGAAATCCAACTTCTTACATAATACAGAAATTATAAAGCAATTTTTGATATAATATATATATAAAGCCTCAGTGTTATACATATACAAATACATATATAAAGCTGCAGTATTAGATCTATATAAATGTATAGATAAAGCTTCAGTGTTTGACGTACTCACAGCTGTCCACTAAATGCTACCTTTGTGTATTGCAACTCTATATCCATGTAAATGTGTGAGGAGGACAAGGTTTGATCCCTGGCTGATTAGGAGAGGGTGAGTAGCTTCCATTAGAAATAAACCATGGAATAGCAGACAATAAGACCACGAAACAGGGCAACCACCTCTCAGAGCACAGCGAGTGGCACCAAGATCCACAGGTTAGGTTGTTGTTAGAAACCTTTCATGGAGCCCTCTCCTCTAACACCAGACACCTGAGGGACACTGGGAATTTTAACAAGCATAGCTAAAACTCCTTGGGAACAACAAAAACCAGAGCCCAGCCTGATGTCTGCTGACTCTGATCCATACACCAGGTTCTGGAAAACACTCCAGGCTCAGTGGCTAAAATGGGAAAGATGAAACTGGCAAAGTACAAAGCGGTGCTGAACTTTCATTTCCATGTCACTCCACACAGGAGGTATCCAGACTATTCTTCTTCCCTATGAAGTCCGTGTGCAGTCCTCTCAAACAACAGTTGAACCAACAGATATGGAAATACTTGGCTGAGATATCCCTATGGCTTTAGATAACATTCCTGGGCACCTTTTTGTACTGGCTTTTAAGTAAGAGATTGCACCCACAGTAGAGTATTTAGGGATGCACGCACTTGTTTCACAAACATAGCAAAAAGGCCAGTTACAGCAGATTTCAGGCATTCTATTCTGCACAGATACACAGAAACAAAAGAATACTTTTCACCTGATCACCTGAGCATATTTAGACTCATCTACATACTGAAGAACATTAAAAAAATTAAAACAGTCAGCACACTCAACTGAGTGTGTAAATAATAAAAAAAAATACAAAAACCTTTGAGTAGGAATTGCTGAATTTGCAATAAAAACACATTGCAAAGAAGGGAATTTGTGGCCTGGAAAAATACAGTATGTGAAAGAATCAACAAGTATTACTGTATCTTAAACAAATTTGTCAACACAGAAATGAAATTTCATAGGACAAGGTAATCCCCCACATTTCTTGTTTCCGGTAGGAATGGTAAAAATATTCTTCTATCAAAAGTACTCAGCTAAGACGATGCCATACTTCCATCCAATGTCATACTTTTTCACCCATATGCTCATTATTATGTTGAAGTGCTATACCTTAACTGGATTTTTAAAGTTATTTTCTTAATAGAGATATTTGGGCTGACTATTGCCCTAACGTTACAAGAGAGATGTAACCTCAACTGCATAGTACAGCTCTTCTGGGTTGCATCTGGTCAAATCCAGCCATAACATGAGGCATGGACTCTGATGCAAAGACCAGACCAGACACACAGTTCGGCTCACTCACCACCCTCTGCATGCCAGAAGATTCAAAAGAGTAAAAGCAGATGTAAAAGAGCACCTTAATGAAACAGGAAAATGTGATAGCTGTGTCCAAAGCAAGTTCTATATATTCCACCTTACATCCAAAACAAGAGCAGCTGGTAAGCCACAGTGTGGAATCAAAACTATTTGCTTGTAGTTTGCCCAGTATTTATTGGACAGTTCTCAGTGCCTGCATACTGGAATGCATTAAGACATCTTATTTTATCCAATATCTGAGACTCTGCTTTTTCAGAAATAACATTTGAATTATTTTGACCTTCCCAAAGCATAATACCACTTCTTTTTCTCGTTAGAAGCATCAGGTTGAATGCTAGATTGCAATTGCATACCTCTTGGCACCCCAGTAACTATAAAAAACCCTTGTATTAGTTCTGTACAATGTCTTCTATCACAACCTCCTGGCTCTTCCTGGGCTATGACTGATCTTATTCTGCCTTTTAACAAGCTCTTCTCTTTACATGATTTTCAGAATATTTAGAAGGCTCTTCAACCAGGAGATGTTATAGCCTCCAGGAATAGAGTGTAGCTCTTTTAGACTTGTCTCTGGGTGCATTCCAGAGCTCGGAGGCAGATATGCTCCCATCCCTGACACTTCAGGGCTGTGTTCTTCTCCATTCAGTCAGCAGATGTAACATGTCTTCGTACTATTTCCAAACCTCTCACACTTCCCAGGCCGTATCTCAAACCCTGCTCACTGCTGAAAGAAATCTAATACTGACACCTCATAATTTGCTGATTACTTCATGGATGTATTTATGAGCAAGATGCAGCTAAGAAGCCATAGAGAACATTAGTATTAGCATTACTGAATTAATTTAGGTCTTCCTATTTTTCCAGAAACCTTACAAATTCAGCTGAAAAAGCATAAGCTGTTACCCAGCTAATAGAAAATGGTGTAGTTGCTGGGAGATGAACTTTCTGGAAACCAGAAAAGGCACTATTATCATGAGGAAAATGGGCACTTATCCTCCCCACAGGAGTTCTAACTGTGGCTATGGTCCAGTTTATAAGAGTCAAGCTGTGCATGATAAAAATGTGTAAATGAAAGGATGGAAAACAGCTCTTGGGTTTTATTACTACAAAATCAAGGGTCATAAAGAGACCTCTCAAACTGGAAACTTCAAACTGGAAGGTACTTTCTTTTGTCTATGGAACTGCCTTATAAGGGAATTAGCAAATACATCCCTATTTTGCACAATATTTTTTGTGTAACCTACTTAATGTGGAAAAGCACAAGGCTACAGATCACTTTTGACCTTGTTGAATACATAATAAATGAATAACTCTATGGTAACTTTGTTATTTCATAGTTTACAAATATTCACAAGTCTGGGAAGACTAAGCTTTTTGTTCTCTTATATTTATTTTCACACATCATACAGAAACACCCATAGGCTCTCTATGAAAGCTGTATATACATAATAAAGCCCTGATCCTGAAAAACTCACAGTCTAGTATGAACAATCTAGATAAACACCATGAGAGGACAGATAATACCACTCTGCTGCAGATGGGAGAAATGAAGGGTGGAAGAACAGAGGAAGCTGCACTGCCCAACAACTGAGTAATTTCCTTTGTGGCCCATCTGTGTCATCTCAGTTCTGGTCAAGCCATAACCACAAAGAGCATCCTGGGACACTCGGGTATGCCAGAATATGGGACTGCTGGCATTTCAGATCAGCACTGCTGGCAGGGAGCTCCCTGCGGAGAGACAAATTGAAACCCAGCATTTTCCTTGGCCAGACAGTGGCTAATGCCATGGCTGCTCCTGGGAGTCTGATGGACTAAAACTAAAACCTATGAACACCTGGAGGAAGTGGTTACTCACAGCTGCTGCTCCACTCCTGTTTTCAAGAATGAGGTGATTGATTATGCTCCTCTCAGAAAATGATGCCTGGGAGACAAACCCTCCCCTCTTCTGCAAGTACAGGTTTTCTGCAGAGGTAACTAACTGAACTCAGAGATAACAGCCTGCAACTGGGAAAAAGAGGGTACTGCTTTCCATAACCCCAATGAAGGGACTTAATTGCAGAGAAAACATTTTGACCAGTGAAAGAGGGCATATGGACAAACACAAATCTGTAATTCAAGGTTTAGTCTCATGTCTGGGAGGATCTTGGTTTTTTATTCAATGTCATTCTGTGAGTGTTTCATGTGAAAAGCAAAGGCAGAAGCTGGGGATCTGTGCTTCCAGCTTTGTCCCAGCTGTACAACACAGTGCTCAAACCAGGCCATTCTATCGTGGCTTTGAAAGTCATCAGATCAAATCTCTCAGGACCTGACAGGTTTATACAAAGAGTGTTTGCCAAGGTATTCAGGCAGGGGAAGACCTAGGCTCAAGCAGATATATACAGTACAAAATATATTAAATTCCTAAATCTGAGAAGCTGTATCAATATCAGCTACCTATTAAAGCCCTGACACTTCCCTGTCAGGAAATGGCTGAATGAAAGTTTTCAGAGCTGCAATTTAGTGCTTTCTCCCAAGTGACATGTCCAAGGTCTCCCAAGACATAACCTTCTGCCTAAATCCTGCTTTTTCACTTATTTCACTAATTCTCATTCCTTAAAAAGCTGGAAATCAGCTTACTGATTTAAAACAAACTTCAGAAAGCCTCCATTAGGCGTGTAAAGTGATGGGTTAATGTTCAAACAGCCACAGGGGGTCCATGGGACCTGCTCAAAGCCCTTTCTGGTTGATTTTGCTTATGAAGCTGTTGGTGTGACTGGAGCAGGATTTGGGGGCTGTGACCCTTTGTGCTTGCACTTTACCCCTTTCCCTGGAGGAAGGTCTCAGGGACATCCAGGGGGGCAGGGGACAGTGCAGGGGGGACTGACTGGCCCTCGCTGCCAGGCAGTCACTCCCCAAGGAGCCACCAGTGTCAGGGCTTGGGGCTCCCTGCCACAGGAGTGTCCCTGGCCACCAGCAATGGGGACATGAACGACTCGCCACAGGAGACACAAGGCCATGGCAGCTGGGTGAGAGAGGCTCAGGGGTGGCAGGCACAGGACAGGCTGCACAGCTGCCAAGGGAAGGGCATCCACCCTCTGCAGATGGCAGCACTCACTGCACCAAACTCCAGGGGTTTGGGAACAGAGACAAACCAAGTCTGCTGTCTTGTGAATGGAGTAGAAAAATTTATTTCTGATCTCTGCCACCCACATGATATGCTCAAAAAAGAAAAAAAAAAAGTCAGTTTCTACCAGGATACAGGTCTCTGAAACAGTGAATTTAACTTGTCCAAGCAGGGACCCTGAATTTCACAGCCCTTGATTTTTCTAAATGGCATATGCTGTTAAAAGAGAAACCAAGTGAGCAAGCACAAAATGCCTGACATTATACAGTACATTGTAGATATTTTCTAGCATATGTTACTGTTGATACACTGAGCCTTGTTGTGCCAGACATCAACCAGGTCACAGCATGGAAGGAGAGAAGTTTGAGAAAAGCCTGTTCCCAGAGTCCTTAGGGCATAGTGAAACCCAAACTTTCCAAGCAGCAGGGAGCACTCCTAATCTTCGGGCTAAACAAGGCTGGAAAGCAGATTTTTTTTTCCTAATTTTGTCACTATAGGCCATACTAAGTATCAAGTGACCCTGGAGCTGGGGAAACAGGGCTTATAGAAGTTCATATCACTTCAGAGAATTACTATTTCCTCCAGTAATGAACCTGGGTTCTCCAGACATTATTCTTACACAGGAGCAGCTCTTGAACTTAAAATTTCCTTTTCTGAAAATAACTGCAAACTTATACAGAAATCATCCTAATCATAAGAAAAGAAAATAAATTTTTAACACCTTCAAGAATATTGCACTTATGTTAGATGGAAAATTAGATGTCATTTTCTCCCCTTTTTTGACAACTGGAAGCTTATTTGTCTATCTTTAAAGACTGTTGTATGCTCTGATAAATATTTCACTATCAGACATCAAATGAAACCTGATTTTCTCCTCTATTAAATGTACTTAGTATAAATGCAGATTCAATATATTTCTGTGTGCGTAAAATTTTAATTGCTCTAATATTTATTCAAGGTCAAACTCAAGTGGCATATGTTGAAAAACGTTATGGATTAATATGACAGCCTGTAACAACAGATATGGAACTGGTTTAACTTTTTTTTTTTTTTGCCACTGCTTCAGTTAGAGCAGCTAATTATTCTTAAAGTATGTCAATTTATCCTAATTCCTCACTACCACAGATCAGCACCAATGAGGACTTGCCAAAGAACTGCTGGAGTGTTCATGCCAATTTTCATCTACAAAAACCTCACACGGAGAGCAGCACCCAACAGCGGTCAAGTGATTAACTAGATATAAGGAGATATTATTTCTCTGCTATTGGCACTGCTACAACAAACCAAATTGCTAGAATGTTTTTAATTCTAATAGCCATACTTCTAAAAATAGTGCCAAACAGGTAAGAGACAGAGTTAAGGTAAGAAATTACCAAAGGCATCTGCAGGAACCACACCTTCAAACACGCAGAAGAGGCGTGTGATAATATTTGGTAATTGTCTTACAGCCTGCTTATGTTACAGGCCATTCACAAATTACCTCATCATTTTTCTTATATACAAAGGAGGGTTGTTGCAGGTTTTCCTAAACAAGAGAATAACCACCCCTTTAGCTTTACAAGAAATCAAAATTGACATTAATAATCCTTCCTTGACGTTTTTAGAAGATGCTTTTTGTTAGTCACCTCCTTAGAAACCCTGTCATACACTTGAGTAATTATATCTCATAAGGGTGAGATAAACAGTGTTTTTGAAAGAGTTAGTTATTTCTGAACCAGTCTCCTAAACAATTCAGTGAAATAGATTTCTAAGAGGCAAATCAAACTAAGAGAAAGAAATTAATATAAAAATCTGAGATTTTGTTTATTCTTCCTAAAAGGAGAGGGAAAAAACCCACACAAAAACAACAAAAAAACAAGGAAAAAGCCAAACCAAATCAAACAAACAAAACCACAGCCCACAGGCTCATTTATAAGTAGAAAGAGCTGCGTTTTTAATAAATTTAGTTTGTGTGATGCATCTGTCAGGTTGCCTGCTCACCAGAAATATATCTAGGTGTGCTCACATTGTCTCATTTCTTCCCCATAAATGATTACCTTCCACTGCCTCACACTTTCTGTAGCTTTCCACACACTTACATGAAGAATTTGAAACAACTGAGGTTTAGGTTGCTTTCTTTCACCCTTCTCTATAAGGCAAGAATAAAAGCAGGATATTCAAGCTATGAGGATTTGAAATGGGGAAGAAATCATTGCTTACATCCTAAGGTGCTAGCTGAGAAGATGAAATTGACAGCAAACACCATATGAAATGTGCATGTGCCCACTCCAATAGTAGGGAAAAAAAAAAAGAAAAAAAGATTGCAACAGTTTATTTCTGTCATAACATACAAGCTGTTAGCAAATTCAGACAATTCTTCCTGTTCAGTATCTCCAAGTCCAACCGTTTTCCTCACCACCCCTAGTGCTAAACCCTGTCATCTCACACACCAAATGTGGTACCCTGCTGGTCCCTTGGCTTCTCACAGCTACACCTTCCTCTCCTTCTGGTTTGCTGACATATGAAATGTCTTGCTGTCAGAATAACTTTCCTCACTTCTTGTTGATTTTACTGCCTTTTCCAAACCCTTGCACTTCATACCCCAGTGCCTTGCACGTCAAAGGTTTTAATTTTAGCAACTGCATTGTTTTACAGATTTGGCTGCACACACCTGAAATAGTAACTCTGCCACTGGCTCCAGGAAAACAGCATCCTTGTGAACACCAATAGCAGCTACTCGTAACAAACAAGGTCTGCACAGACTGTGGAGGCAGAGAAACAGATTGCAGGAACAGAGAATTCTAAGGAGGCCCCACGAAGACAACTGTATGCAAAAGGCTGCAAAAAGATACACACGTGCAGAACAGCTCCCTGAAAGCAAGAGCTGGTGTATTCACCAAAACAGGGACTCCTCTTGTGCTATTACTTTGCATGTGATCCATGAAGCAAATATTTAAAAAAAGTTTGAAATCAAATCACTCATTTGGGAGGAAAAGATGTTTTCTCCAAAAGCAGACTGTGCTTGATTGCAATATATTTATGCAGAACACAAGAGATACTGTCTCATTTTTACAAATTCATCTTGCTTAGAAACATGTATATTTTTATTGGACAAAGATAAAAATAATGACTTCAAATACATGACAGTATCTTTCATCTTCTGTAATGGATGTCCTACGCCCTTTGGCAAATATTGGTGACATTGGTAAAAGAAGACTGAGTAGTTTAAATCCTATTTCTCAAAGGTTAAAAGGTGGATCTATGAGAAATTTTTATACTCAGAATTTATCTGTGCTATAAAGTAGAAAGTGATGCAGTGAATTTGTGCTGAAAAAAGTAACTCCTTCAAGAAATGCTATAAGCCTATTGCTATTTACCAGTATTATTTGTTGATTCTTTAAACACACCCATGAATTATTCCAAAAACATGAAGTAATTATGCAAGTATTTTTTAGCCACTACAAGGAGGTATATGGGACTCAGGGCATTATAGGGAAGGGAAAAAGCAACAGAAACTATGAATTTTGCTGGCATCTCATAAGGAAACAACACTGTATGCACACAGTGAGCTTTTGGTCTCTTCTAATCTGGACGTCAAGTATTGCCCCCAAAACACATCCCATCTACTTTCAGTCATGAGAAGGAGGAATTTAGGGTAAAGAACTTTATTACTCTAAAACTTTTCAAGGTGTCTTTGAAATACCACTGCTGATTTCTAATGCTGAATGAAAAATGCCTTTATATGTATAAACACTGGGATTGAAAATATATAGGCTTGTATGTAGAAAGGCCTCATCAACTTCCTTCCCCCTTTAGACTTCCAGGCCTGGATTTAGTTGCTTTTTTTTGGACATTTTGGAGACAGCACTGGGGGTGTCCTTCTTTTTTGTACACCTGAGCACAGCTCTCATGACTGGAGTTCTCTGTTCCAGCTCACTCCCAAGCAGTGCATGGGAAGGCCACATGTGATTCCCAAGCAGCTGAACACAGCCCCAGAACTTTGCACACTGCATCATTACAGTGTAGGGGATGATTTCCTTCATGGGGGAGTGGAGGAGTTGAATTTTTCACTTATTGAGCATGAAGAGAAAAAGGAAGAAGCCAGAACATCCAATAATGTGTTGTGTGAGGCTGCAGTTTCAGACCTGGAACTGGCTCTGCTCTCTGTCACTGCCACCATCTGCTCTTCCAGCCTCCCCATCTGCTTCCCCTGCCACTGCTGAACACTCTCCTGACTTGCTGCAAACACTCAGCATCCCTCCTCCACACTTCTCTCACCTCTCCATTAGGCAGAGTTTTCCAAGGCTCACTCCAGTGTCTCTTGGTCATCGTTGTTGAACTGGACTCCTCCAAAGCACCACCACCCATCCAAACTCCTTCCACTGTCCCTGGGAACGTTGCAATTCCAGCTGTCCTGCCACAACCACTCAGCTCTTCCTTTGGCTAGAACTCCCCATGTTCTGCAAAATCTCACCATGCCTGTCATCCTTATTCAGCCTGGGTAATCTTCTAGCCTCCTGCTGACTTACTTCATATATTTAGTGGCCTCCTGGTCCTTTGGTCTTTTTCTAATCCTCCCTTTAATTTTCAGCCTTGACAAGGGTCACATTCTGACCCTTATCACCTGCTAGTTAGAACAGGTTTGCCTACACAACAAAGACAACACTGTAAGATTTTATTTTTGTTTTAATTTTTCAATTCAAATTAGGCCATAACTTTTCTTTCCAAACACATTTCCCCCTCTCCATTTTAAAATCAAGTTTAAATATTATTCTTAAACCAACAGGGATACTGCAAATACCTTATGTATGCTATCACTTGAAAAACAAAAAGAACAATTTTGGTTGGAAAAGACCTTTAAGATGATCCAATCCAACAGTGGAATAATCAATAACATTGTACTACTAGTAGTGTTTTGCAAAACTATGTATGCTGCAGCTCACTACTAGTAGTGAGTTGCAAAACTGAATGCTGCAGCATCACAAATGTGAATGGGTCTCCAGTAATATCACAAGGATAGATATTAAATTAAAATTTATGCCATATTTTAACTCTCATATCAGTACATTCTTCACAAGACTTTTGCTGCATAAAATACACACAGAGAAAGCTGTCACTGTCAACCATTTATCTTGAAGCCTTTCAGTTTTCTCCTCAAAGTGCCTTATTTTCTTAAGAATAAGCTTCTGATTTACATTTCTGTGAATCACTTATTTCAAGGTCTCTTTAAGTGCTATTTGTGTTACTGGGATGCACCATTTTCGATTTTACTATTAAATTATGGGCAGAATATTTCAGTTATGAAAGTGTAAGAAGAAAGGGCACTTAGAGAATACAGCAAGTGAGAAATAGCAAAGGCTGGCTTCTCTTAGCATCATTCATGTTGGCCACTGTGTGTTATGGGATGGAATTGGCTGGAAGATCACAGGGCAGCTCCTGTAGAAGCATTCCTGGATGTAAGTACAGCTGGGAAAGCAGCCCAGGGTGCCTTCCACTTTTGCAGTAATGCCAGAACCAAAACCTCTACAGCTCAGAGACAAGGAGATGCTGGGATATTTGTTGCAAGTTTTCATTTGAGAATTAAACTGTCCTGGAAACCCAGAACAGAGACACTTGAAACTGTAAACAAAGATTGCAACTAAGGGAGTCAGAGAGGTGATGAGATACTCAGTAGCAGGGACATGATTTCATTATGAGCTCAAACAACTCTGTAACTGATTTGAGGATTAATATTAATTTATAAAATTACAAAGTACAGACTATTTAAAGGCTACATCCTTTCACTTCTAAATTTCTTCTCACCACCATTAACTTTTGATCCCTAGGCCTAAAACTGATCTGCTGGAGCAATTTCTCTCCAAGCTCCTAACAGCTGAATTTATCTCTGTGAGGTGGGGCAGCAAGAGGCTTAGCCAGCTCCTGGATTTCATTACAGGATTGTCTCCACCACAGTAAACAGGGCACTGCAGTCACTGAGGTCTCAATCCTGCCTTTAACGAGTTGGTTTGGAACCAACAAAATCGAGCCACGACATAAAACAGCTTGGAACAAGTGGGGCGCTTTGCATCTTGCAGTTTGTACCCTGCAGCAGCAGCAGCATTCTGAGTGACCAGGGCAGCCGGTCAGTGCCTATCAGGGAAATGCATCCACAGACTGCTGCTCAGTGATTCCTTGGAGCACTATGCTGATGGATGGACTCACCTCCTGTGTCCTCCCCCTATACCAAGGTGATTTCTACCCAAGGAACATACCTTACTTCTGAACCATACTGACGGAGCTGATGTTTTTGGCATGTTTGGCTCTAACATATTCAGGAAAATACTTTCCTCCAGTAAAATTGTAACTGAAGTAAAGCTTTGGTCCTATGTGTTGGCAGTAATAGCCAGTGTTTTAACTGCATGGATTTAGGGAAAAAAAAAAAAAAAAGCATAAGAAACAACACAACTATGAAAGAGACCTGATTTCTTATTCATGAAATTTAGATTATTTTTGTATGGCTAGAATGCTTAAAGCTTCCTAGAAACCAGAGGAAGTGGTTTAAGAACTTTGAATATCAACAAATTGTTTATTCCCCTGTAAATCAGACTGCTGGAGAACATATTTAACTTACGTCATTCCCACAGTTATCCTTTGCATCAAAGAGATGATTATTTATGCAACAAGACGTAACTGGGGAAACAGTTTTTCTGAGATAATCACACCCCTGGGACATTGCATGGCTCAGGGTTCATTACCATTGAGAGGAAAGGCATGTTTTGTTCTGGAGTTTTTAATTCCAGACTGCAGTTCAGCCAGGCAGCCTGTTTCAGGTGGATTAATATGTCCCTTTAGGAAGCTCACCTCACCTGTCAATCGCAGTACCTCACCCAACCTAAATAAAATTCTTAACCCTCTCTTTACCACACTGCCAAAAGGTAACACCTTTTGAAAAGGAGTTTGTTGTTTTAATTTTAATGAGATGAGATGAGCAGAAGATACCCAAAGGGTATGCTGGTAATAGTACAAAGAGATTCATCTACAGGAAGTGCAAAACCAATACTGAATTAACAATATGACAAGTTTGCATATGTAACTCAATTGTTTAATAAAATGAACACTGATAAGTACCAGTACTTAAAGCCAATCACCTGAATTGCAAAAAGAATTATGCATATTTTCTTTAGAACAAAGCACTTTTATAACTTGAAGGTACCCCTTCAACACCCAGCGTGAAACAGCCATTTCAAGCACACAGTCTCCTCCAAGCTTCAAGCAGAGGATGCCACTTAATTCTTAGTGGAAGTGAAATGCAATGAGAAGCTCACAAGGAAAACTTTTTATGCCCTACTGTGTGGTCTTAGAAGTAAGATGACAGAGGCCTGTTTAGCTAACTCTCTTGAGAAACAACTTCTCTGACTGACTGTTTTGATAAGCTGGATCTCAAACAGAAGCATTTGCAGCCACTTGCAATGTGAAGCATGCATCAAAATCAGCAAAGAAAATAAATGTTAAGAACCTAATGCAATACTTCAGACAGAAAGAAAATGTAACTTTCTCCCCTATTTGTTGAAATAGAAAGTGAAATAAATCTTATCAGCTGTCTACATGGATGCTCATTCTACCCAGAGGTAACAGATGAGAGTTCTCCACGGAAGTGACACCTAATGACTATGCACACACTTATCTTTCTCCCAGTGGGATAATTGCTTCTACTCCAGACTCTCCATACTTTCTCCTTTTCGTATTTTACAGACATGGCTTCCATCTGCTCCATAAACCAAATCTCACTTTTGAGCATGCAGAGGGATTAGGAATATCACTTTTCTCCTCTTCCTGAAGAAATCATTTGAAACTATCACCTCTTTGGTCTGTCTGCCTCTGCACCATTCCTGGCCATTGGTCTAGGGCAACATTTTGCTTTCATAAATATTCTCATGCTTTAGATATGCAGAGCTTCTTTTAGTTTGTTTTTGTTTTTGGAGGTTTTTTTATGTTTAGCTACTCATTCAATAACTTTGTGCTTTCATTTCCCTCTTCTCTTAAATGCTTCCAGCTCTACCAATTTAGCTCTGGAAGAGGATTTCGTTCTTTTTTTGTGGGTTTTTTTTTTTTTTCCCACCTGGGCCACAAGCAATTATCATCTCTCAAATATAAGATTTGAAGGCATCTTGTAACACTCACTATGATGAATTTTACTCAAAAGTAAGTTATTACAGAGGAGATATACTTTCTGAATGTTACATCTCTGGGTTAGTCAATTTTAAGCCTCTATATTCTTTTGCTACCATAATGAACGTACTGTTTCAAAGACACAAATGATCCATGGAGGCCAGCACTGGGCATGAGAATTCCAGTAAGATATTTTATCTCTGGGAGTCCAAGCATATTAAATCTAGTACTAAAGAAACTGTCTGTTCTTAAAATAATTGCCAAAGATAGAACAACAGAATTAATATCCTTAACAGCAACATGCTGTGCTCTCCATGCCCCTAGAAGCAGACTCATTTATTGCATCAATTAATGTATTTGTTGCCTTTGAAATATGTTGAGGTCTATGGGACAAGTTATGCAACGTTGCACTAGTTCACTATCAAACTACCTCCTCCGTTTATTGAAATACTTAATACCACCAGTTCTTTAAAAATAATTTTCCTGCAGTTTATCAGGGCAACAGAAACAGAAGTAACATCTGGTAGAAATAAGGAAAAATGTAGGTCTTCTGGCACAGAAAATATCAGTTTGTCCACATCCTCTTTATGAATAGTCAAACAAATGATTTGTCTTATAGTCTTTCCTGGTGTGAAAACAAGAATACTCAGCTTTTACATCCCAGCCCCTCAAATGGCAGGTAGCTGGACTTTACAGCCAATCCAAGTGCTTTCAAATTGTCTTACACAGCTACAAGTTTTCACAATATAAGGAAATATAAAGGCAAGAGAGAGGAATTGTTCCAAAAAAAAAAAATAAAATTATCAACCTATTTCCAAAGGAGACTTCAGGATAGCTAGCACTTCTCACTGGGAAAAAAAAAAAAAAAAAAAAAAAAAAAAAAAAAAAAAAAAAAAAAAAAAAAAAAACCACCAAAAAAAACCCCAAAAAACCAACACATACACAATATGTTCAAAGGGAAGACAATCCTATTGCTATTAGCATTAGACTTCAAGCTCTTCTTGAAGAGGAAGAACCTATTTCATTTTATGGGTTTGTAAACTAGAGCACAGAGGGGTTCAGTGTAGTAATCTTGCCTCTGTCCCTCTTTCCAAAGATAGTTGGGCATACTTTGTGTCTCTTTTTATGAAGTATTAAAACCAAATTGTTTATAATTAAGATACTACTGGCAGTTTATAAAAAGACATGAAAATGTGGAAAAAACCCCGTCAATAATTGATTAGAAGAATGTTTCCAGATAGAAATAAAATCAGGAGAATAAACATTGAGTGCATCTCTCTAGGCCTTTGAATGAGCAATATAAAAACATGTCTGGTTTAGCAGCCTGTACTGCTTGCTGTCATCTGATTTTAAACATATTCTCCCTGTTGCCCTACTGAGTAATCAATAAATTCATTTTCTTCATCAGTGGTTGGTTTTCTCTTTTTCCCAGCTGTCATAACACAAAAACTCCTCTAAGCAGGACTACGTTGTCATTAGATTTCACCCAACTGAGCCACATAATGCTTCTTCACAGAAAGGCAATCAAGGAAATTCTCTTTACATGTAGATAATTTCAAACAGATAAAGCTGACAGGTATCAGGTACTTTTTGTTCCTCTAATTTTTTTCTCTCATCTTAAAAAGAAATAATATGCACTAAGTTAATCTATTCCTTCAAGGGTTCTAAAATTTAGTTGATCTGATGGTATAACAGTTAGCAGCACCATCAGGTAGTACAATTACTTTAAGCCCTGTTGCCAAAGCAAAGCTTAACAAAAGGTTTTGGTGATTGGTAACACTTTTAAAGGAAAGAGCTTAAATCTGCAGAAGCCAAGCCACAGAAACAGGGGGTGTACTTCCCAGTTCCTGTCAGGAAGGAAGGAAGAGGAAGGAAGAGGAAGGAAGAGGAGGGAAGAGGAAGGAAGAGGAGGGAAGAGGAGGGAAGAGGAGGGAAGAGGAGGGAAGGGAAGGGAAGGGAAGGGAAGGGAAGGGAAGGGAAGGGAAGGGAAGGGAAGGGAAGGGAAGGGAAG
>VZUI01061646.1:0-35848 GCA_013401135.1 Cettia cetti
ATGCCATCATTCCATGGATGCCATTATTCCATGGATGCCATCATTCCATGGATGCCATCACTCCATGGATGCCATCATTCCATGGATGCCATTATTCCATGGATGCCATCATTCCATGGATGCCATCACTCCATGGATGCCATCATTCCATGGATGCCATTATTCCATGGATGCCATCATTCCATGGATGCCATCACTCCATGGATGCCATCACTCCATGAATGCCATTATTCCATTGATGCCATCATTCCATGGATGCCATTATTCTGTCACCTCCAGGCACGTGGCTCCGCTGTCCCTCTGGGCCTGCAGGAGATGGAAGCAATCAGAATAACAGTGGGACACGAGCTGTGTGCAGGAAAAACCCAATTCTGAGGCACCACAAAGGGGCCCTGGCTTGATCCAAAGTTGCTGCTTCCAGGAAGTTTGCCTTTTGTTTGATCTATTTTGCGCATCCCTATTAAATAACTAATTATTTAACATCTTTTAAAGCTTTGCTATATATTACAGCAGGCAGGACACAAATGGCTGCTTTTAATAATATAAAAGCCCATTAGCTTCATTTACTGTTAATGTTAAAATAAACATGAGGCAATTTAGATATACTATTCCAATTTCACGGAAACTTTGATGTTTTTCTTCTCCACTCACATAATTAAGGGAAAAAACTACTAATGATATTAAGTTTGTACAGTGTTAATGACAGAAACAAGCTGCAGTAGAAATTGCAGCCATTAATATGGAAAAATAAAATATTTAACACGGGAGATAAATGAAAGCAATTTTAATAAAGTAAAATGAAGAAAATTAATTTTAGAAACTTTCAGCATTCTTAAAACGCTCTCGGTTTGTGACATGTTTTGTGTGGTTTTCTGGGATTATTTATGATTATTTTTAACACCTACCTGTTTTCTTTTTTTCTCTCTTTCCATTGTTTTCTCTGAAGGTCAAATTCTGCCCTGATTTACACCCCATAACCTAGCAGCAGCTAAAGGTGGGTTCATCCCTGGGAGATGCTTTATCACAACCTTTGTTTTTTTGGTAAGCAGGAGTCCTTCAGGCATTTCAAACCCTCAGATGCCACCTAGGCATGCAGGGTGGTGCTGCCTCATCTGGATGGGGCTCATTCAGGTGGCACCAGCATGGAGATGCAGCATTCCCAGGGAATGTGTGGCAGGGTTTGTGGCTCTGGGAGGGTTAGGAGCAAGGCAGCGCTGTGAGGGCTGAAGGCTGAGCCTCGGGGGCACAGAGAGCAGCCACAGGGGCTCTGCTGCAGCAGGATCTGGGCTGAGGTCATCACAGCATGGAAATCTGAGTCCTGGGAGCAGCCTGGGGCTTGGCCAGAAACCAGAGGGGTTCTGTGGTCAGAGCAGGAATAAGCTGTGGGGTGCAGCAGCCAACACCAGCCTGTGCACCCATCCCCAAGGGCTCTGCTGCCACGGAGACCAGAGCAGTGAGGAGCATCCCTCCTGCTCCCCATTAAACCTGCTTCCCACAGGACAGGGCCAGGGAGGGCTCAGCCCCAAGCAGAGAAGCTCTGGCTTCATGGCTCAGCCACCCCATCATCCCGCTCATTTCAGAGCCCCTAAAGCCAATCCATTCCCAAGAACAGCCCATTCCCACATTTCCAAACTTTGGAGGGAGGACAGTTGGCACCCACGTCCATTTCAGCCTCTCTGCTGCCTCTTCCACACCATCAGCTCCATCACTAACATGTGGCAGCCTTTGCCAGCAACCCATTTTTAGCAGCAGCTCGGCGATTTCTTTTATTCCGATGCATTTATTTACAGGAAATGATTAATTAAAGGAATTCTTTTCATTGCCATTAATTGTTTCGCAGACAACCCGACGAGATAATCATCACATGCTGGCAATCACTTGCCATCAATTATCCCCACGCTGCTGCTGTCAGTGAATCTCAGCCCCTACCTGGTGGGAGTCACTGCTGGTGCCACCAAGGCATTTTCCAGTAATGTAGGACTGGGGAGGATGGGAAACAGCTTCCAGACAGGCTCCAAGATTGATATGCAAGCCAAAGGGAAATGCATTAAACTATTTAACTGCCTGGAAATCCAGCATAATGAACATCCAAAGGTATCTTATTACTAGTTCACTGTAGCTTGCCTTTATTTATTTGTTAGCATTTAAATTTTGTTCCAATTAGTTCTTGTGTTGGGAAGTCTCTTGCTGCAGGGGTGGGTCCTGCTGAAGACCCTCAAATCCGTGTTTGCTCAAGTGTGTGGGAGTGGGGAGGGAGAGGGATGAGGGATGGCAGACAGGGAACAGGTTGAGGATCGTGGCAGCACTGACAGGGACCTGGCATTGTGGAATTTGGGGGGCCCTGGATGAGTTCTCCTGTCCTGCTTCCCCAGGCCACCATTTCCCCACCCAGGGCCCATCACCACCTGAGCCAGGGCTTGTCACCCCCTCCACTCCCCTCTCCCAAATCACAGAATCCTGAAATGGTTTGGGAAAGGACCTTAAAAATCATCTCATCCCACCCCTGCCATGGGCAGGGTCACCTTCCACCATCCCAGGCTGCTCCAAGCCCTGTCCAGCCTGGCCTTGGGCACTTCCAGGGATCCAGAGGCAGCCACAGCTTCTCTGGGCACCCTGTGCCAGGGCCTGCCCACCCTCACATGGAAAGATTTCTTCCCAAAATCTAATCAAAACCCACCCTCTGGCAATTTGAACCCATTGCTCCTTGTCCTGTCACCCCAGTTCCTAATGAATTTTCCCTCTCCAGCTTCCCTGTACCCCCTTCAGATCCTGGTAGGAGCTGTGGGGTCTCCACAAAACCTTCCCTTCCCCCAGGCTGAGCAGCCCCAACTCTCCCAGCCTGTCTCCATAAGGAGGTGTCCTGATCCACCTCATGGTTCCTCTGGAATTGCTCCAATATTTCCATGCCCATCTTTTGTTGGCAGCACCAGAAGTCAGCACTGTTTTGCTGGTGCTTCCCATCTTTTAGGATGTTTTAGGAAAAACCCCAAAAACCTTTTTCCAATGACACCCAGGGCTGTGTGTGTGTCCCCAGTGAGGTGTGGGGGACACTGGGGAGGTGTGGTGGCCTCCTGCTCTCCCTGGGAAGAGCCAGGCACTCAGTGAGCAAGGAATTTGGGGAGCTGGACCAACGTGCTCAGCAACGCCTGAGCTTCTCAAACATGCCAGAAGGACATTAAATGGAATGTATTCAGTGCTAAGAATTATGGTATCTTTAGAACCTAAAGTGTATAATTAAATTATAACATCTGAGATTGGAATTGCTTTCTCACTTGTAGGGGAAAAAAAAATAAGACATTTTAATAACATGTCATAAGTTTTACAGTTATTGGATTTTCAAATTGTTTACAAAAGCAATATTGTTCAATTGCATTGTTGTTTTGTTGGGGCTTTTTTTTCTTAAGTCTTTTGATAAAAGGAATAAACTAACAATAATGTTCCCAGGAGGTAGAACAAAATTGCATTTCACTTTTGTTATTTGTTTAATTATCCATTCAGCCAGTCAGTATATAAAACTCATTTTCAGCAGATTCCTCCTCAAAGTCTCTGGCTCCAGCTGTAACTGCAAAGAGCTTTCAACTTTTATTTAACATTAATAACCCAAGGAAATCCTGGTGTTCAGGTTCTGCAGCACCTTGCTGCCATTCCAGAGACATGGGTAGGGGAGAACATCAGGCTGCTAATTCTCAGTTTTTAGCATTGGAGGGGAACACTGGCTCAGTGTCCTCTTTATTTTTAATAGGGAACCACTGGGGACTCTTAAAAATCAACAGTCCCTGGTGGTTTTGCAAATCTTGAGCAGTTTGAGGGGGCTGTGACCTCTCATTCTAAGCCTGCTGGGATTCTTTCCCTGGCTGTTTCTCCCTGTTTGTAGGAGGAGACCTTGCTCCAGGAGAGGAATTCTCCAGGCTGTGGGCTGAGGTTCACATTTGAAAGGTGACCTGCGTTGGGACAGCAGCTGCTCCCATGGCAGGTTTGGTTGGTTGTGTCTTGGTTTCGAGGAGATTTAATTGATTCATTTAATCAATAGCTTTCTGCCTCCATCAAAATGCTGCATTTCTATAAAACCATCAGTTTCAGCAGCCTTTAAACCCATGAATTGCTTGGCAAGGAGAAGTTGGGGACAGCTGGAATCCCACCAAAGCACTCAGTGGTTCCTCTCTGGTGTAGGTGCTCTGGTTGAAGCTGCTCCTGTTCAGGGCAGGGGGTTGGACCAGGTGACCTTGAAAGGTCCCTTCCAACCCAAACCATCCTGTGATTCCATGATTTCTCATTCTATGATTTTATGATTCTGTGATTTTATGACTGTGATTTTATGACTCTGTTTCTATGATTAGCAAGCACTGCATGATACTTCTGTCGGTGTTTTCTCTTTTCCTTCAGCATCTCCTTCCAGAGGCTGATTCCTGCTGTGTTTGAAGCACAAATGCTGATATTCAGGATCATCCTCCAGCCTCTCCTGATAGCAGGGAGCTGGTTTCAGGCAGCAGCAGGATCCCACCTATTCCTGGGAGCTTTGCAGGACACTCCAATGATAAAACCTTGTTTTTTGGGACTTATGGCCACATAACCCCCCAGAGCAGCACCTGAGCTGGAGACTGTGAGAACAAAAATCAAGAGGTATAAAATGGAGTCACCTTCTTTCCCAGCCTGCATCCATGGGATGAGGCAAAAGAAGGATCTATTCCATCCCTCTGTATGAGCAGCCTGCTCCTCCTGCCAGCACATATCAGCTGTTAAAAGCTTCCCCAGCACCGGGAGGGGGTTATTAGGAGCAGTGAATTCCTTTGATAAGTTCTCAGGTCATAAAGATGTTTGACTCCTCATTTGCACGTTCCTCTTGGAATCGATCAAAGCGGAAAAGCTGGAGGGTAAAAATCGATAAGGGAGAAGGGGTCTGTGGGAAGACGTATGGATAGAGCTGGGCAGGGCAATCAGTTACTGTGCTAATTGATGGCAGGATGATAACTCAGAATTGATCAGAGGCTGCCTGAGCTGATACAACTCAGAATCCTGCTCTGGAGATCTCACAGAGGGATGCTCGGATCAGCTGCAGGATCCCAACCTGCTCAGCTGCAGGGGTTTATTGACAGGCAAAAGCAAAACGAGCCTGGCTCTGGGTTAGATCCCTCAAAAAGCAGGATCTGCTATCAGTGCTCCTGGTATTCCACACATTTCCACTGCTCACTCCGTGTTGCACGGCTTGGATCCAGGGGCTGTTGCTGTGTCCATGTATCACCCACCCTCTCCTCTGCTGAGAACTCTGCCTCCCACCAGAGCACCACAGGAGATCAGGGATAAAAAAATCACTCTCCTGACACTCTTGTGGGCTGGAGTTGGCTCTGTCCAAAGGAGAGAGGAGGGCACAGGCACAGTGAAGTACCTAAGACTTATCCAGAGGATGGAGAAGAGCTGGCTGCTCCTGAACCTCACTTCAAGTGATGAGAGATCAGGAGATCAGCTGTGCACCAAAGCTGTTCCCATTTTCTTGCAGAGTGTTCCCAGCACTGTGGGATGAGACAGAAATCCTCCTGCCCCAGGCTGCCCTGGAAGGCACAGGTTTGACATTCCCAGGGAGTATTTCTGGATGAAACAGAGCTTGAACACCAGAGGGAAGTCTTTTTTTGGAAGGGATGGATCAGATAAACCAGATCCAATCCTCCTGCTTGTGCCCTCCAGGTGGGAATTCCCATTTTCCACGGGGCAAACTGTGCTCCAGTTCCCCTCCAGTGCAGTTCCTTGAAACAAATCGTGCTTTGGGGATAATCTCTGGAAGATCTGCCCTGAAACTGGATGGGAGGAAGGTCAAAGCCACCTCCATGGCAAAGCTCCAGCAGTGACCCCACAACAAGAACATCGGTGCCAGATGTCTTCCAGCACTGGGATTTCTGAAGACCAGGTAAGAAAAAACACAACCAAGAGTGTTTAAACAAGGAACACCCTGAGGCAGTGGGGTGGCAGGTGAACAGGCAAGGTCCTTCCAGTCCTGTGCCCCTTCCTTGGCCACAGAGCTGCCCAGAAAGGGGCTCTGCAGGTGCCCAGGTACCTTGGGCTTTTTGTTGCCCTGCAGCTAAGAAAAGGAAAGGAAAAACAAATTTCTTGGTAACAGCTGTGTTTCCTTAACAAACAACTGTTCCCTTAAAACATCCAGGATGACGAGTTGACAGTAATGAAGTAACATCTGTCCAATCAGTGCACTTTTTGGCAGCTCTGGAGCCTCTGAGTGAACGTTCCCTAATGTTCACCAGACACTCGAAGCACCTGCTCTGCACCCCCAGCCTCTTAGGCTGCCTCCAAATGCAGAACAGATGTGAGGGCTGAGATAAAAAGCTTCCCCAAACAATCTATCAGTCTAATAGCATTGATCAGACAAAACTATCCTGGAACACCACTTGTTTTCCTGCAGGCACCTTCCACCTTTCCTGGGCATCAACCCTGCTGTTAACCCTTGCAGGGTGCCAGGAGGAAAGGTTGGGGCTCTCAGGACCTGGCAGGGTCCTGGCAGGGTTCACAGACCTGTTGTGGACTATTATTATTGCTATTATTGTTATTATTGTTGTTATTGTTGTTGTTATTATTATTATGTCTATTATGGATTATTAGATGTGGTAGGATTTTTTAGGTGTCCCATGCAGAGCCAGGAGTTTGTCTCAGTGATCCTTGTGGGTCTCTTCCAACTCAGGATAATCTATGATTCTGTTGATAGTGCTGGGAATGCAGCACTTGGGGTGGATATGAATTCCCACAAGGTTCTGCTGGGAGCAGTAGTGGGACAGAAAGACCATCCTTGGATGCATCAGCTCCAGGGCAGCTTTCCCTGCCCAAGGCTGGGAAAACACAAAGCAAGGGCACAAGAGAGGTATTTTCCATGGAGGCACAGGGATGTTGTTGGCATTGCATATGGCACTAGGGACACCTGGTATATCCAGTGCAGCTTGCTTGTGGCAAACGAGCAGGGAAGGGCAGCTTGGGCATTTGGGAACTGTGAAATTCATCTTCTGAGGGGCAGCTTGTTCTGTGTGAGGCAGTGCAGGGAAGAGCGGGGCTGGAAGGATGTGCTCTGTGCATATGGAAGGAGACAAGGAGACATTGATGTCTCTGCATCACCCCCAGCTCCCTGGTGCGAGACAGAATTATGGAATCACAGCATGGGTTGAGTTGAAGGCACCTTAGTGCTCACTCCATCCCGAGCCTGGGCAAGTGGCACTTCAGGACTGTTTATTTTCTCTCGAATTAGCCCAGCTCGGGGCTCAGCAGCTCCCGGCCCTGGAAGGTGCTGCCACCGCTGTTTCGCTGCAGTTCATTTCTCAGCAGCCTCTTTCACCCGCTTGGCTCGGTGTGCTGACCCCCCGAGGGTCCCTGGGCTGCCCTCCCTCACCGGGACACGCGTCTGGACCGGAGACAAAACGAGCAGCCACGCTCCCTCCCCTGCCTTTGGCTGGGTGGGAGCGCCTGGAAAAGCGGGGAGCAGCAGATCTGCCCTTTGTGTTCGGGAGGGGGAGCAGGGAAAGGCGGAAAAAGAGGAAAAAGGAGGAAAAGGAGGCGCTGGCAGGGCCGGGAGCGGGGCCGAGCCGAGCCGGGCTGCGCTGCGGGCCCGCGGCCACGGGAGGGCGCGCGGAGCCCGGGAACGGCGCGGGCCGTGAGGGAGCGGCGGAGCGCGGGCTGGCCGGGCCCCTCAGAGCCCCGCGGCTTTCGGCGCTGCCCCTCCGCTGCACGGGCTGCCTTTGGAGCAGGTAAGCCATCAGAGGTTACCGTAGAGGGAGCCTAAAGCCCGTCCAGTGCCGCCCACTGCCATGGGCTTCCGCTGTCACAGCGTGCTCCAAGCCCTGTCCAGCCTGGCCTTGGGCACTGCCAGGATCCAGGGGCAGCCACAGCTTCTCTGGGAATTCCAGCCCAGCCCCTCCCCACTCTCCCAGCCGAGAATTCCTTCGCAATAGCCATCTAAATCTCCCCTTTTCCAGTGAGAAGCCATTCCATGTGTCCTGTTCCTCCATCCCTCGTCCAAAATCCCTCTCCAGCTCTCCTTTAGGCGCTGGAAGAGGCTCTAAAGATTCCCTGGAATCTTTGTCGGCTCCTCTCTTCCTGCCTTGTACCAACCATAAGTTATTTAAACCTGGCCCACTTGTACAAATGAAATAAATTAATTGATAGGAAGCCAGAGCATTAATGGGTACACCTGTTTTTTTAAAAACTCATGAGAGTTCACTGATATATTCCAGCTCAGCACATATGTGGCCATACCGTGGTATCTTTTGAGCTGGAAAGAAATTTTATATCAAAGTGAAATATCCTGCCTGAGATGGGGACAGGGATTGCCTCTCCCACGCCTGCCTGCCATGATTACAGCTACTGTGGTGACAAAAACCTGCATTTGTTGTGCCATTAACACAAAGCCAAGATGAATTAGAAGAGGTGGAAGGTGAAAGATCTGTCTGCAGGCTCGCCTGGAGTCAAACAGAGGGGTCTCAGCTCGTTTTGCATGAAGTGCAGCCAGCTATAGTCTCAGCATCCAGGCTCAGGGCCATTGAGTTTATGTACATTGATTTCACACCTTCACTCATTTGCCTTCTCTCTCCACAGTCCTTTCCTGCAGACAAATTTAAGGCCCAGCAGAGAAGGAACATCCTTAGCTGGAAAAATCAACTGTGGCAAATTTGCGATAAAAGTCAATCTTCCATGCACCTTTGTTTTACTGGGTGTTGTAAGAGATTAGACATTTATTTTATCCAGCTGGATTTTCACCCTGGGCACGCTGAGTTTTCCACAGGATGGATCAAATGGGAGGGAGGTTGCTGTGCTTTGCTCTCCTGAAGCCCAGTCCCACCAGCAGCACTCCAGATCCCTGGAAATACAGACCTTTAGAAGAGGATGCTGGGCAGGGATTTCTATAATTTTTTTTGGTTGGAATTGGAATAATTTTATTTTTAGGAAAATCAACTGGCTTTGCAGGCACATTTAGCTTAAGTGGGGGATATTGGTCCAATGTTGCAGCAATGAGAGGAGCAGAGAGGCCCAGTTCTCCTGCAGGAGAGCCACAGGCCATCCCTTGGCTTTGCCAAGAATTTATCCCACTGGAGGAGTGCAGCCCCAGCTGCCAGGCATGAGCTGCATGAGGCAGCTCCTTCCAGGCTTTGTTTGGATGAAGCAGGGCTGCTCCCAGCTGCAGTGTTTGATCTTTTCCAGGACTGAGGAGATAAGAGCAGGATCCTCATGGAACTGGGAAATCCTCCCTGCTCTGCAGAGTGAGGAGAACGCTCTGTGCAGGACTGGGACCCTCAAGGGAGGGGTTGCTTTTCTTACAGTGCCATAAATCACAGCTCCAAGGCTGCTCTGTCAGAAGGGAAAAGCAGGGAAGGGTCAGTGGAGCAGTTTTTAACCCTGGATCACCTGGAGAGCTGGGGATGTGCCCTGGAGTGGCAGAGTTGGGGCTGTGTGTCCGTGTGGGAGCTGGGCTGCTCTGCCCTGTTCCTTCTCTTGTAATGGGCAATTAAGAGCAGAGCAGGTCAAGGAAAATGTCTACAAAGTCATCACACCTTCCCCTAGAAGAAATCTTCTCCCTTTCTAGGTAGAAAGGGAGAAGAAAGAGGAGGAAGAGGAGACTTAGGGGAGGAAGGAATGCCCAGGTTGGCACCACTGTGAGCCCCATAGAGAATTGTGGTGGAGGATCCTCCTTATTCCCAACCACCAGCATTGAGGGTGACCATAGGAAAAAACAGTGACCAAAACTCCTCCAGACACCATGGCCTTTGCTCTGTGTATCCCACAAAAATGTGCTTTCATCCCAGAATAACGGGGAAGAAAGTCTGTGGTTTCATCCCTGGCGTCTACACAAGGGATAAACCCCCCTTATCTCTCATACCCATAAATGGCTGCTTTTCTAAGGCAGGGCTTTGGGAGCAGGGTGACCTGCTTAGGGGTGATTCATGCAGCCAGGGCAGCAGGAACTCCTCCTGAAAGGTGTCCTTCCCTCAATCTGCTTTTTGCCGTGTGAGTAACAGGGAACCTCATCTCTCTGTTATTAATATGCCATCAGACCATATGTTCTCAGCCTCAGCCCATATGTATTTTTGAAAAGAACCACCTGTGAGTAATTCTGCCTCCTCAGAGGAGTGAGTAAAATCTGCTTCGGTGTGTGCATGTGCTGTGCAGGGAAGGAGGGCTTCAGGTTTTTAGGGAATTTGTTGGAATTTCGCTGCCTTTGGGCCCTCCCTGCTGCGGCTCGGGGGTTACCTGGTCCCTGTGCCATCAGCAGCGCCGCCTCACCCCTGCAGGAACGCAGCCCTGAAGGGGAGGCTGTTGTTGTTTTCAGGGAATGGGCTCGGGTTATTTGGACAGCTGCCCCGCGCGGATTTCAGCGCTGCCGGTGACTCACCTCCGCTGCCAGGGACAAAGCACAGAGCCAGCGGGGATGCCAAGGCAGGAGGCTGCCCTGCTCAGGGGTGCCCCAGACAGGCAGAGCTGTGTGCCTGACCCTGCCCGCAGGCTCCTTCCTATTCACCTCTGTTTTTAAAGGATTTCAGACGGACCGAGGCCCTTTGGGGAGCTCTCAGAGCCTCTCACCCACCGCAACCCTAAAGAATGTCACAAAGACAGTTGTGACTCCCCCATTTTCTGAGGGTGACAGCACAGAGGGTTAAATTCCAGCCCCCCTGACGTGCTGGGGGTGGCTGTAGAAGGACAGACCCATTGAGAGGGGCAGCTGCCCTTGGAAAGAAACTTCACCTTTTTGGTTTCAGGGAAGCCAAAGCATTATAGCAGCAGCGACCACGGGCCAGTGAAAGTCTGGAAGTAGCTATTGTTTGCAGATGCAGGAGAAAATGTTTGCTAAACACGTAATGAATCAGTGTTTTAAGGGATTGAAACCACATGCCTGTGTGGCTGATGTGTCGATTTCTTCACGGTAAAATGTTAATGAAAAGCTTTTGGGCAAGCCAGTTCCAGTAAGCCATATAGCCCGAGCCTGTGTGATGCTGGGAATGCAGGAGAGAGGGGCAGATTTAAAAGAAAAATGCTGTGAATACAACAGAGGAGTTGTTTCCCTTCCCTTTCATGCCCTGCCCCTGCTCTCCTCACTCCCCTGGCACACACGTGGCAGAGCCCAGGATAATTCCTGTCCTTTGCAGGGCACTGCAAGAGGGGAGTGTGCTCGTGTGGAAACCCGGCACCTTGGATCACTCCCCTCCGTCTGAGCAGGCTGGCTGCCACTCACAGAGGCTTTTTTCCCTTGCAGACGGAAAATATTCCTCAGTGGAGCCCCAGTATTCGACTGACACAACAGAAATACTCCCTCCAAGTGTGTGGGGCAGGCAGGTGAGAGAGGCTTTGCTGGCAGCGCCGGGGATGTGCTGACGCCGGCTCCTGGCCCCGGCTGGAGGCTTCGAAGCACACGCTGCTTTCCAAGTGGGATTGCACCTGAAGATTTGCACCTTCTCCAGCCTGGAAGGAGCAGCCAGAATGACAGTGCCTTGCTGAGGCTGTGCTGCAGCCAGTGCCCAGGTATTTTTCTATCACTTTGTGTTTTTGAGGGGTTAAATCTGCCCGAGAGTTACACCCCAGCTTTTATCAGGGCTGCAGATTTGGGTTTAGGAGGCAAACCAAGCTTTTGGGCAAGTTGTTGAATTTCAATTCTCACTGCATCTGGTCAGAGGAGCCGTCCAGAAACATCAGCAGCTCCCCGTGGCTTGGCAGAGAGCAGCCCCAGATCTCTCCCAGCACACAGTCCCAGTTCAGAGGGACGTGCTGCCTGGGAGGTCACTGGTGCTGTAGGGACAGCAGCAGCACCAGCAGGCACCGAGCCCCCAGCCACACACCAAATGCCAGTTTGGGCAGGAAGAAGGCAAATTGCTGCTTCCCTGTGTCATCCAGGGCACTCAGCAAAATCACAGAATTGTTAGGTTTGAAAAAGGCCTCCAAGATCATGAAATCCAACCAAGTCCTTCAGCGTATGTTTAACACCAAGTCTACTCAAGATTCAGTTAAGCACAGTTGCTTATTTTGGTGCCTCAGTGTGGCTCAGGCACCAGATACAGTTGCTGTATGTGCCATTCCCTTTTAGCCTGCTTTCCTCTCTCTATCATTTGGGCAGCAAATGCTTGCTCAACCCCATTCTGCTCCAGCTGCAAAGTTTCACTCCTGCTTTTAAGAGAAATTAGGAAGTTTTACGTTGTGCAAACAGAGTGTGCCATGTGTGGGGTGAGAGTTTCATTCATTCATTCGTTTAAAAGAAAGAAAGGGAAAAGCAAAAGAGCTCAATGCAACTAAGAAAACAAATTGGGAAATAAAATTTGAGTGAAGATCATTTCAGGCCCACTGGGGTTCTGCATCATGTGTCAGGGTCTGGAAGGGAAATGGGTTTATCAGATCCTTTGCCTTTTGTATAGATAAAGGAAATATTTCCTTACAGAAGAACACCATAAAGTCTGGCACCAAAAGTCTGTCTTGGCATGGTGGCAAGAGTACAGTGTGGGGGTTTGTTCCATAAATGTGGTGACAATCCATATTCCCAGGCAGAGAAGCTATGCAAGGCAAAGTTTCCAGAGCAGACCTGACCTTTGTTTATGAATCATTTAAATCATACATTTAATGCAGAAGGATTAACCCACTACAGATTTTTGAAAGGAAGCTTTAGAAAGATCACTCTCATACATTGTGGGGTTTTTTAGAGCAATGCCTCAATTTAATCTATGTGGAAGCTATTGTTTAAGCTGTTAAATTCCATAGGATTTCTCATGGGATTGAGGATGAGTGAGAGGTAGACAGACAGCTGATGACCAACACTGAGTATTCCAGCTGCTGTTTTCTCTTCAAGGCCTCTCTTTAGTAGGGGCAATCCTAAATGTCACGCCTCGACCAAGGAACAGAGACACTTCCAGGTCCCCTTTCCTTGTGAGCTCATGTCTCCACCAGGGAGACCTTAATTACAAATGCCAGGAACAGCAAGGGGGGGTGCATCCCACCACCCCTGCAGCCCCCCTGCAGCAGAGGCTCTGCTCTGCTGCCCCTCTGCTCCCTCCCCAGCCTGTTTACAGCAGCCTCCCAGCACCAGCGGCCACAGCAAAGGGAGGAGCGGGGTTTTGGCTTTAGGGCTCAGCACCAAAAATAAAACTGAGTGCTGAAAGGCAGGCAGAGCTGGGAACCTTGAGCAAGGCTCCCGCCCAAGCAGCCAGACGAGCTTCCTGGGGTGGAAAATTAGAGATGGGCACTGAGCAGGCGTGGGCGGAGGGGCTGGGGGAGGACTCACAGCAGCCAGGCTGCCCTGACACAGACACGTCTGGGGCTCCAGGAACCACTGCCCTGCACTGCTGTAAGCACCAGCAGGGCCTGGGGGGCTGGCCAAGCCCAGGCAGCCCAGGGGGAAGCCCTGGAGGCAGCAGGGAGAGCCTTGTGGGTGCTTACAGAGCCCTGGGGGTGGGGAGGCCCTGGCACAGGGTGCCCAGGGAAGCTGCCCCATCCCTGGGAGTGTCCAAGGCCAAGTTGGATGGGGCTTGGAGCACCCTGGCACAGTGGAAAAGGAGGGGCTTTAAGGTCCTTCCAACCCAAACCATTCTGGGATCCGATGGATGATCTTGCACAGCCTCAGGCAGTCTGGGTGTAGCCCACTTAGGGTCAACCTCTTTCCTCCAAATACACCACTGATATTGACCCACATTGTTTTGATTTTGGCATCTGGCCTTTGCCACCTCTGCTTGGAAAATGTGCTACAAGACCATTTTGTGTCAGCAGCTTACCAAGTGACACCAGGTGTGTGTCTCTGCTCAGATGTGTCCCCAGGACTCTGCCCCTCCATCTATCTCTTCTGATGGACCAAGAAATGCACACAGCTTTTGAAAGCCCACAGAGCGACTCTCCAAATTCATATTTGCAGAAAGACATTAATGTTTGCATGTGGTGTCAGAACAAGATTAGTGTCTGTGCAATTAAGAAACAGCTGTTGCTGGCAGCTTGCCCCAACCAGTCTCAACAAGGAGCAAGACAGGTAGCCTTGTTTTTATCAGACTGGGATCCCTTTCCAACCACCCCAGTGCGTTCCCACAATGAACCAAGCATTTCTATTAGCCTGTAGGAACGGCCCCTTGGTTTGGGGCCAAAACACAAGATGAAGTTGTTCTGAGACAGAATGCGCTGCGGCGAGGGCAGCGTGCTTCCCCAAACAACACCTGGCAGCAGGGATCCAAAGCAGTGCTGAAATCAGGCCAATCTAAAGATCTGCTGCAGTTGATAGTGATGCGAAGCGAGGACAGGTGTGGCCATGTTTCCAAAATCACCCACGGCCAGTGCTTCAGGAACTTGGCAGCACCTGCCTGGGACAGATTTTCTAAGGAGGTCAGCACCCAAGATGTGGAGCCAGCGTGAAAACCTGTCCCAGAATATCAGCAGAGAAATACATAGCTTGAGGGTGGCACAAATGTTTCCCCACTGCAGCAGGAGCAAGGAGACCTCAGAGCCTTCTCCAGCCCCTGGACACAGCCTGGCAGTGCTAATGACCTCTCCCTTTGAGTTATCCTTGACTCAGCATGTGGTTTGACAGCAATTCCTGTCAATTTTTGGAAAATACCTATACAATTGCTTTTTTTTCCCCTATCCTTACCTTTTCTCTTTTTTTTTTCACTCTTGATTTTTTCTACAGTTGGCTTTAATTTCCAAAGGGTTATTGTGTTATGGTGTGGAGCATTCCCAGATGATGCTGGGAGCTGCACAGACACCTCTGTCTGTCCTGCTGTCCCTACCCAGGGCTCAGGCAGGGGGGCAGCTCCTCTGAGCCAGAGCAGGATGCTCTGAATGAAGAGATGCCTCCAAACCACCTCTGTCCAGCCTTGGGAGAGGTGGGAGTTGGATCCCAGCTCTTGCCATGGTTCATATTGGACTCAACCAAACCCAGACACCCATAAATTCTGGGAAAGTCTGGTTCTGAACTCTGTGGCTTGGACCCTTCTTTAATTACAGGCCACTGCTAAAGCTGGTTGGAAAATGTTAAATATATTCTCAGCAAAAATGGTTGTGCCGTTAAAATTTTTTCACAGATTTTTGTTCCTTGATTCTTGTAACTTTTTATTGAGGGCTCACATACATTTAGCTGTCAGTTTTTCCACTGAGCTTCCATCTTTCCAACAGAAGAACAGATTAAGTGACAGAAAATCAAAACCCTCCTCATGTGCATTTTTGTCCAAAAACTTGGAAAATTCCAACCAAAACAAAGAAGAACTTTAGCCAAGAGCCATTTTTGTCAACGGAGTGCTCTGTGAGAAGCCAAATTGAAACCAGCCCTGGACACGAGGCTGAACTGGCTGCATCCACAAAGTGCTGTGGGAAGGAGTTCTCCCCAGCACTCACTGCTCCCTCATGCTGTGCCCAGGGTGTTGTCCTTGCTGAAAACCCCACAGTGCAGCTGGAGGGGCTGCAGCAGTCCCAGGAGGGATTTAAGTGTGGATGTGGCACTTGGGGACATGGCTCCTGTCCCCTGGCAGTGCTGGGGGAACTCCATGGCCTGGAGGGCTTTTCCAGGCTCAGCCATTCCCTGATTCTGTTGTGTTCTCTGCCAGCTCCTCCCAGCCTGTGCCCCTGGCTGCAATCTGCACTTCTCTCCCTGTCTTTAGGGCTGGAGAAAGTGCAAGTGGTGCCGTGGCCAGGACGATGATCCAAAGGGACAGATGTTCCCGGGAAGTGAAGGGTGTGGAAGAATTTCTGCAGCGCGTCAGTGGAAAAAAAAAATTTAAAAATTTTAAAAAAGAAAGCCAAATGTCTTAAGCAATGGTGCTTCCTGCAGAGCCAAACAACACCGAGGACAAACACCTTTGGGAATTGGTGATGTAGAAGAGCTCTTCTACTGGGGGAGGAAGTGAGGAAGTGGGAGGAAGCAAGTCAGCAAGACAGGCCGATGCTGCTGAGCAGCTCGGCCCATTGAAGTCGGCATTTTATTATTAGAATGGTTATTATTTGTATTGTGGCAGCATCAAGTGGCCCCAACTGGAAGAGAGGCCCATTGTACGAGGCACTAAACAAACATGGAATAACAGACACTCCCTTCCCCGTGGGATTTGCTGGCAGAGAAGACACAGAGAGGACCACAGCAGACAGGAAATTGTCATTTAAGGGCACTTATTGTAACAGCACTTCTGTGCTAAGGACAGTCTCCCAATACCCCTATTCCCATGGAGGGCCTGATCCAAAACCTGTTGGAGTCAGTGGAAGCATGGACACAACTCAAACCAACATTTATTTGTGTTCCCTTCCTGCCTTTCTGTCCCCACAGCTCCTTGATATGCAACAGTTCTGGTTTCCAGTCAGCCCAGGCTGGGCACAGATGCAGAGCCTTGAGACGGGAGGGACATGTTCACACTCCTCCTGGAGCTGGAAAATCTAATTTTAGGTTTGTCAGCCTTGGTTAAGTCCTTTTAAAGACTGACCCAGGAGGGAAAAGCCAACTGTGCAGCTGTGCAGAGGCCATGCACAAGGACCATGAGTCTCTGATTTCCCTGGCCTTCAGCTTTATGAACTGGGGATTACTGCAGCAGCCTTGGAAGAGAAACTTGAGATACATCCAAGGTTGACAGGACTCCCTGGATTAAGGTCACTTGCTTTAAAAATCAATTTTTTTTCCACGTATGTAAGTGGCTGGGACTGACTGTGTGCATCTCCAAGGAAAGTGGGGCAGGAAAGCATATTCTCCAGGGACTCCAGTCCTGAAAGACAGTCCTTGTGCTGCCAGATGTGTGATAAATAATAGTTCAAATTTACTCAATTTGTCATGCATTTATTTTAGTCAGCTGACTGGGACCAGAAGCCCAGGCCTGGCAGGTGATGAGCACTTTGAAATCCATTTGAAACAATGGGAGCTGCAGAGGGAACAGCTCCACAGTTGCAGTGGATGGTGCTTAAGGGAGACAGCATTCTCTGCTTCCAAAATCTTACAGTGGGTCACAGCAGCAGATTCCTTGCTGCTCATAATCTGGCTGCTCTTGGGCTCAGACAGATGATTGGGTATTCCCAGTGCTCCTGCCTGAGCCTGACAAAAAGTCTCTGCACAACCCTGAAAAAGGTAAAATCTAGTGCTCCAACACTGCTCCCTGTGCAATGAGTGGGAGTTCTGCCATTTGCCACAGGCAGGATCAAGGCTGTTGTTGATGGAGGTGTTACAGAGCTACTCAAATCTCAAAGAGAAGAAATGAAATGTGCTGTATGAACTCCAACCTGTGTCACTGCTGAGCGAGGAGCCGTGGGCCTTCAGTCTCACCATGTGTGGAACATGTCCAGGGGTCCACTGGTGTCCCCAGAGGGGTGACAGCGAGAGCAGGCAAACACAGCAGCTTGTGCCCATGTTTGTGGCAGCTCTGAGAACAGGAAACTCTCTAGACAATTGTTCAGAGAGGTGTAGGCAGGGCACCATTTGTGGGCAGAGACTGGAAAGCAAGAAATCTTTTCCAGCCCAAAGTGACCCCAACCCTTTTTGTTGTGTGCAGGGTATCTTATCTCTGATCTCAACAATGCTTCTTTTTCAGAGAAAGCCTCATGTTGGCATTTAAGCATCAAAACCAAGCACTCAGCAGTCAAGTTCTCAAAAGTGGAAGTGCCACTGAGAAGGAAGGATGCTCCCTGGGTCTGAATGTTCCCATGCCCCTGTGTTAGGCTGTTTTTCTCTACTCTGGCTCTGCAGAGTTTTCCTCACAGGGCTCCTGTCTCTTTCCATGTACCAGCTTGCTCAGTGAACCATTATTCACCCTCTTGTTCCTCCTGGTTGTGCAATGTGAGCCCCCGTGCCTCACTTACTGCTCATATTCAAATCCTTCTCCAAACACAGAATTATTCATTTCCTTGGGAGTGCTCTTCAGGCACTGATGACAGGCAGTAGCAAATTTTATTCTTCACATTCCCCTGTGAGGTGTGGGGGTGGCATTTGCTTGGGTTCTAGATGAAATTTGAGGCAGAGAAAAATCATGTTTAAGGGTATTCACCAGCTCTGGGTTTGGACATGGTGTGTGAGCAATCACGGTCCCTTGCAGTGCTGCAGCTTCTTAAAGCTCCACTGTCTTCAGATCCCCTCAGGAACTTGGTGGATGCAGGATGCATATCTACTGATGATCTGGGAATCTTTTATCCTAGTGACTTGCCTAATTCTGCTCAAAAATTCTGTGGCAGAGGCAAGGATTTACAGACATTTTTTCCAGGTTGGTTTTCAGCTGCATTAACTGCTTCTCTTTTGGATTTCCTCCTTAATTCACTACATGCTTCCCATCTCTTGCAGCAAATGGAGCAGGAGCTATCAGGTTATAGCTTCCATCACCTTGCAGCCTTTATTCACCCCTTCATAAGGTCTTGCCTGCATGCTGATAGAAAGTGAGGAGCAGACAAGGACGTGGCAATAAAATCGGTGATAAATGTTTTTGTGGGGGCCACAGCAAATTGACAGACAGGTCATCACATCTGTGTCTTCTCTGGTTCCTTCCAGAATGGTTTCACTTGAATTAATTTAAATCAAAAGAGTAAATAAAACCTCAAGGCAAACCAGACTATGGCAGGCCTTCGACATGAAATTTTCAGCTCAAGTGATGAAAGTTTGGCAAAGATTTCAGCAAGTCTTGGCATCAGGGCAGAGCTGCAGCACCAACTCTGAGAGTTTGACTGCTGGAGTGACCTCATAGCATTTTGCAACCAAAGAAAGTGAGATGAGACAGTGATATTAAAGGTATTAAATCATTAAAGACTGCAGAGGTGGTAGTCTTTTGTTCAAAGGCTGGTGGAGATGCTGGAGATAGGGCTGAGCATTGCATCCATCAGCAGGGACAGCGCCTGCCTGGGGCTCTTGGCCTCTACAGCACCAGATTCCCCAAGAGAAAGCTGGGCTGAGGCTCTGCAGCTCTCTCCTTTCATTTCTCGTGATGGATTTCTGGGCGTGGAAGTAGTTTATAACTAAAATGGAATCCCTCCCATGTAGCTTTTAAAAATAAACAGGCCTTAAAGGGAAAGCTCTGCTTTGGCAGAAGTGGGGCTGCCTTGAGCCAGGGACTCGTGGTGTGATCACTGAAGTGAGGGGGTAGGAAAGGACACATGGAACAAGTTCTGCCTTGAAAAAGGCAACAGGAGTCAGGGAAGAGGATGTGCTTAACATGGGGATGGAGTTATGGCAAGGGGAGCCTTCCAGAACAGTAGAAATGCTGCTCAAGAGGTGCTGGTGATGTGCCTTGGCTGTGTGCACCTGCATAAACCAGAGAAAAGCTGGGACACAAAACTGGGATGTGATCAGCAGGCAAAGGTTCTCCAGCTTCAGGATTCATCAGTGTGGGCCTAAACTCATTACCAAGCCTAAAGCAATGGTTCTCTTTCTAGTGAAAAGTACTAATCATGGAAAGCCTTGATCCAAAAAAATGGAATAACCCCTTCAAGGCTCTTCTGTGCTCCCCTCTGGATGGGAAAGCATTGCTTGGTTCAGCTTTGCATCAGCACAACTCTTCTCCCAGCACATCCTTTGGGACAGGTAGGATTAATATCCAACAGTTCATTTTAATTGCTGGGCAATAGGGAAATTTTCACCACTGGATATATATTGCTCTTAAACTTTTCCTCTAAAAAGTCTCCTGTTTAGAGAACAGAGTAACAGCCATCCCTTAATATAATATATTTAAACATCATGATAAGAGTCCTCTCTGGGGATTTTGACAACACACTATTCCACCAACGTTATAATGGATGGTTTTCTTCTTTTAAATGCCTCGCCATTAAAGTTTAATGAGCAATACTTACTTTCATGCTAAACTTATTTTTCTCCTTGACAGATTGGATACTTAGTTTGGATTTGTTAACATTGCTGGCCATAAAAATGTCTGCTTCAAAGAAACTGATAGATACTGTCCTTAGGAAATTGGGTTTTGATGCCTTATTTGATTTCCATGGCAAAGCAAGTTCATACTTTCTTTTTTGGCAAAAATGAGGTACTGTGCAGAGTAAGCTGAGAACTTCATGCCCCTTTTTATTTGTCCAAAATTTCAGTTTACATCAACCACAATAGGCTGTGTAGCTTAGAAAAGTCCTAGCTCAGGACTGGGCTTTTTAACAGCGAGGGGGCATTTGTGCAATTTTGGGTGTAGCTTTGACTTTCTCTCTTCTAATCCTTTAAGAATACGTACCAAGAGTAACCAGAGATGAAATTCCAACAAAGGCTCACATCTTTACATCAGAGTTATTTATGGCATCACACATCTTAGCCAACAATCTGGTTAATGTCCTTCATTAAGGAGTGTTCCCATCCTCATGGTTTTGCTTTCAATCTCACAATATTAGTATTTATTTTTATTCTGCAGCTTCCCTCCAAAAATTAATTCTTGCCATAGATTTGGAAGGGGAAGGCTCACCTTCAAGAATTCTCATCCTTCAAGACAAGCATACATTTGTTTTGAACCTTAAAACAAAAGAAGCTGCAAAGAAGGAGAGAGAAGCCTGACATGATTTTTCTTATATTCAATTTGTCCTTCCTCTGATATATTCAGGCTCTGTTGGAAGAGTCTCTGTGATCTTGACAAGCCTTGTGTTCAGGAGCAAACATGGGAGGAAAACCTCCTTGACCCCCTTAGTGTCTGATGGCTGAGAATGTTGTTAAGAGTTACAGCAGAGAAACAAAGCCAGTGATTCAAAGACTCCCAAGAAATATTCACGGGGTAGGGGGGGCAAAAATGCTGAGCAAGGACATTCAGAATTTCTTTAACATCATTTCCTTCCAACAGCTGCTGTTACCCTCTGCTCCAGAGCTGAGCTGCAGCACCTACCCAGGAGTCTTTTCCTAGCTCAGACAAGGGCAACAGGCAACACTTGGGATTTGAAGACACTGGCAGAGAAAAAAGCAGCCCACAAATAGCCGGTAGAAAGCCCTACAACATCGCAGCAAACATTTCCTAATTTACTGCAATGCCAGAAGATGAGTCACCCCAGTGTTCCTGTTGCATAATCTTCCCCACAGCTCAGGAGAGTGAAACCGGAGAAGCAAAGGTCTCGCTGGGCTTTCAGTGACATTTATGTTTAGACTGAACTTTCAGTTAGGAAAGTGTGAGTTTTTCTCTGATGACAAAGGAGGGGGAACCGATAGAGTAAGGTGTTCTTTCGGAAATGATAAACTCCTGAGTGTACAGATTGCCATCTCCCTAAGCCCCCAGCCAGACCACGGGCTCCTCTGCCCTTCCTGACTTCCAGACAGCTCTCCCCATGACATTGTGACCTGTTCAGCTTTGTCTGGTCCCTGGGGAACACAGCTGGGCCCTGAGAGCTCTAAAACCCCTCCAGACAAAGCATGGCCATCCCTCAAGGCTTGCTCAGCACGGGCAAGGATCGTGGGGGCTCCCCAGACCTTTTGGAGGCAGCAGGAGGGCTGGAAACTCCAGGCACGTGTTTGCTCTGCCTCAGCATCGTGCCCGTGGTAGATCCAACCCTTCCCAAAGCAGCAGGATCTCCCAGGCACGCAGGGAGCCCCGGGCACCAGCACAGCTGTGCTGCCTGTGCAGACACCGGGGAAATTCCACCCGGGAGCACGAGTCAGACAGGGGCAGGCAGCAGGGTCACTGCTTCAGAGCCCCGGATAGGTGTCATGTATGTACAACTGGGTATTTTAGGGTTTAACCTACTTTGTGTTCCTTAAAATCAAGTCAGGTGAATTGGGGAATGCTGCACATCTTCAGAGGAATGTCAGGCTGAGGGCTGTGTTATCCTTAGTGCCTGGTGCCAGGCATTTTTCTGTGCTGATTTGGTGAATGTTGTTTCAGAGGAGCCGGTGTGAGCGGCACAGGAGTCCTCTACACTTCAGCAACTTTCTGCTCTCTGTTCCACCAGAGTGAACCAGGTTAGTTCCTCCTTCTGGGCACCATTACTACAGGCACTGTAATTTCTTCCCCTCTCAGATGAGAGTAGAAAAATTTTCTTTATTCAGTGAGAAAAAAAAAAAAAAAAAGCACCGAGTATTCTGAGGGTAACTTTGTTTTTCTCAGCATTTCTGTGGGATTTCCAGTGCCATTTCATGTGCCCCTCCCTCCAGCTGATAACCTAAATGAGCTGCCAATGGCCAAAAACATTTGTTGAGTATTTGTGTGGAAGAAATGCCCTTTTGGGAAGGGATGGGAGCTCTTGAGCACAGCCTGGGCCCTGGTTCAGGGCAGAGCCATCTCTTCCCTGCAGCAGGGAATGTCTCCCGCTGGCTCCTGCTCCGTGCTCTGCCCTCTCTGCATCCAAGCATGGATCAAATGGATCAGACAATCCACGGGCTCGGCCTCGAGGAGGAGAGTGGGAGATCCCCAGGTGATCAACAGCAGCTGCTGGAGAGAGCCACGGGTAATCCCGAAACTAGAGAGGCTTTAGGGTTTGAAAACAAAAGGACGGAGCGAGGGCAAGCTCAGTCCCACGGGGAGCACTGAAAGCCTTGGGCTGGGCTCAGTGAAATGAAGGTTCCTCGTGTTTTTCAGAGGAGACCACAAAGCCAAGAGGCAGCTGCCTGTGGGTGAGAGAGGCTGCCTGAGTCACCAGCGTGCCACCATGGCCTGGGAGCGCAGAGGGAAGGCAGCTTCATCCCTCCCAGCCAGGAGTAGGAGCACATGCCAGAAAGGGGAACAAAAACTCATCAACTCGACCACAGCTGTGGTAGAGAAAGGAAGATGGGGTTTCACAGCCTCTCTGCTCTCACATGAGGGCTGCACAGCACAGAGAAGGAGGGGTAACCCCACAGTGCTCCCAGCCTGGCATCATTTCCCGGGGCTGGGACACAGCCTTGCACCATTCCCCCCGTGGAGCTGAATGCTTGTGTTATTTGGATAAGGATGGGGATGGAGGGCTCTGCCAGCAGGCAAAGGCATGGCTGCCTCCTACATCTCTAAAGCCATTCCATTAAATGGAAAGTCATCCATAAGCAGAAGAACAAACTGAGTGGATTGTGGAGGCACAGGTTTAGCTGACAGCCTGAACAGAGAAAGAGCCTGTGGTGGTGCAAAATGATGCTGAGATTGCTCTGTCAGCTGCACGATACAGCAACAGGGAAATCATGAATATACATGGATTTAGAATCTACCTGAGAGGCCATAATTCCTACCATAAATGATTCCTGCCATGCTCTGTGCATGAGGGTTTCACCTGAGGAGTGCAGCTGTCCATGAGCAGGATTGTGGCACAGCTCACTCAGAGGTACAGAGTGGTTCAGAAATCATGGGGGTACCGACCCCAAAGGAAACTTTTATCAATCATAGATATTCTGCATGAAAATACTTGTGGAATTTTGGGAGAGAAGGAGGGATATGTCTTCAGAGTTGCTGCAGGACTGATCACCTTCAGTGCTAAGCTTGAAGCAGGTGTTTGTGGCCAAGTTATTAAATGGTTTCTGATGGAAAAGGTGGCACCACCTTAACTGCAGCAACAATGGCAGGGGCTGCAGAGGCTCTGGTACTCAGAGCAGCTGGGGCTGCAGAAATGGGAAACAGCCTCTTGTTTGTTCCTCATTCTGAAGCAGGGAGGGTATATGTGCCTCCCGTGGCACAGCCCCTTCCTCTTGTATCCTCTAATCTGTAATCTTCAATATCCTGTTTTAACTGGAAGTTAAGATTTTAGCTTCATAAGGCTGCCTACAAACTGGGAGGATGAAACTGAAGCAGGGCGTTGATGCACATCAAGTTCAAAGTCCTGCAAAACAAATACATGTTCAAATATTCACTCAAATCCAGTCTGTATCAAGAAAAAAAGTACAAAGATGATTCAGTGTTTTGATCAGCAAAGGCAGATTTAAGCATACATTTAATTAATTCAAAAATTTTGTGCCCAAGGCCTGCTCCAGAAGTGTTATGTTACTTTTCACAGAAGATCTTTTAGAGAATTCTCTTTGCAGAGTCTTGTGTTATTCTATCTTAATTCATTACAGGCTAGACTTTGCCACTTCCATTAATGCAAAACCATCCCTTCATGTCGAGCTGAAAATAGCTAAAAGCAAGAATCTAATTTAACCCTTAAAACGAGCAGAGTGTTTGGAAGGATCTGTTACCAGAGAGGAGGCTGTGCCTGTGCTGTTTGATCTGTGCTAACTGGGGAGTGTTCAGGCCTGGGACACACATTGTTCACTGGAAATCAAATTGCACCCTGTCATAACAGTCTATTAACAGCCCTGAATTTCTGCAGAAATTCACCTCTTTGCTAGGAGATAACATTTCTCTTTCCTCCCAAGGATAAAATAGCTTCCTTTCTTGTAGCCCTGCTTATAATGGTGCTATTGCTTGACAGGGATGTCAACTTCCCTTGACTATTAAGGAGAAGGGAAATGTCTTTGTTACACATTTCTGTTCTCCTTTCATCCTCTTCAGAGAGGCCCCCAGCTCAATCTAAACAAAATAAAGCCAGGGTATCAGTTAAAAACAAAACCATTTTGAAAACTCTTTGATCTCCCTGGCTTCCTGTTAAATATACAATCGACTGTTTCTCCACATCCTCGACCACTACAGATCTGATTTTCTCTGCAGTTTATATTGACTTTGGCACCACACAAAATTAACATATCATTTGCTATAAAATCTCTTAAAGGCAAAGAAATCCAACCCCTCCTCAACTTCCCCTTTGCCCCTCTGTGTTCTCTGCTTTTCAGTCCTGCCACCCACCTTTCAGTTTGTGTCCAGGGACCCTGAGGTTGGACCCTGGGTGTTGTCACTCCTGTTTGTGGCTCCTGTCTGTCCATCACGCCCTGTCCCCAGGCCAGCATAGACTGTTAGCTCTGGAGAAACCCAGCATCTCTTTTCCTCTCTATCTGCACATCTTTTTTCCCCCTGAGAAGTTCCTCCTGCCCTGCTCCACCAGCACTGCTTCCAGGGACTCTGTTGACTTTTGTCTCCTCCACCACGGTGTCTTTTTCCACTCCTGCCCTTGCCCTGCCCTATCCTGAGGATGGAGAAGAGCCCTGGGTACCCTCCCCACATCCCAGCACCATCCCTGCAAGGCTGGACCTGCCTGCCCTCATCCTCCCCTTCCTCCTCTCCTCTGCCTCTCCCTGTGGTGCTGGGTTAACACTCACACCCCATGATCTTGGAGCTCTTTTCTTAATGGTTCTGTGATCCTGTGTAGCTCAGCTGCATCTCAGCCCTGCCCTTCTCCCTTTACAGAATTTCAGCTTTTCCACTTTATTCATAAGGAATTCTTCTCTCTCAAAGGGCTTTATGCCTTCATCCTCACCCCATTGTCATTTGAACAATCCATTGCCTTTTTTCTTTCTCTTTTTTCCCCTTTGGGAGGGTGACAATGAGTGGATGGGAATGGGAAAGTTTGCTGTCAATTTTCTGCCCCTTGAATTTATCTCAACTGTCCAGTGTTCATCAGTTGTGGTGCCTTCATGACTCAGACAATATTTATTAATGATTTAGGCTGAGGAGGGAGTTCTATCTGATAGAGATGAATAGATTGTAAGGTATTTAGGTCTCACTGTACTTGTGCAAAGCACTGCACATAATCCATGGAGTTCTACAAGTAGCAACAGGAAGTTTAATCCTCTGTACTGGCAAACTGGGGACTTGGTCTCTTCCAGCATTAATTACACTGAAGAAATACAAAACGTTGTAGCTTTCAGGACTAACTGCTCCATGAACTGTAGCATTTTAAGCAAGAGAAATGTTTGCACACAATGGAAAGACACATAATGCTGCTCCATGCACAGATCAGATCAATTGTTCTGTAGCTTTAGTGACAGCAGAGACAAAAGGCTCTGTCTCCCTCATTGTAGCAGCAACATCTGGATGGCTGCCTTCACATTTCTCCCCTGACTTGAGGCCTCTCCACATCCCAGAAGCAGGGAAAGAACATTGTTTCACATCCCTCAGGTAGCCCCCAAAGGGGCCAAGGCCTGGAGGGGCTGGGAGGGTGTGATGGAGCCGAGTTTTGCCGTGGCAGCTCGGAAGTGGGGACTGAGTTTGTACACACCGTGGGAGATTTGCTGTCACAATAATGGATCTCATGGGGCTTTCAGTGGTTGATCAGAGAATTATTTCACAACTTGCCCCATTTCCCTTCTTGCCTCAGAGGTATTTTATAAAATGAAGCAAATAATTCATAAAATAAAGGGCCCAGAATATCCAAACTGCTCTGTAGAAGAGTCCCTCAGGTTACCAAGTACCAACCCAAAGCAGAGCAAAGCCTGAACTCTCAGTTTCCATAAATCCACTCAATTCCTGCCTTGCACTGCAGCAGCTTTGGCACCATGCTGCCTGGCAGAGCTCTCCACACCTCAGTAGCAATGGTCCTTTTCAGGATTCTCCTTCCATCAAAGCCCTAATTGATAATGAAGAAATGACATTGATTTGGGGTGTTCTTCCCTGCTCACAGCACCCTCACAGCCTCCTCCCCCTTCCTCCCCAGCCCCCTTTCTACAGTCACCATGGAGATCTGGATGTTTCAGACCCAGGAGTTCCTCAGGTCACAGCTCAGGAGTCTTTGAGGAAGATTCACAATTCTCAGAACTGTCAGAAGACCTAAAAACAAGCTGACTCATTTCAAACATGCCTCAATCTCCACCTCAGCAAGCTTGGTTAAGGTTTTAAGAAACAAGCCAGAAAACAGTGCAAACCCCAAACCAGAAACCAGAGTTGCAGACAACCATCTTTGCAAATTAAGTTTCTAAGCTGGCTTCCTTTCTTTCAGGAATGGAGCAGCTCTTTTGGAAAGTTCTGTGAACCCTTTGGTTTGTCACTGCTGCATCTGGGCAGGTGAGGGAGTCTCTTCTCCTGAGGCAGCTTCACTAAAACAAAGGTCAGCCACGAGTTCACTCCCTCTGGGGCAGAGCTGAGGTGTGGACCTGTTCATTAACCTTTCTCTAGCAGCACATTCCACATCCTATAAGTGGGTAGCATAGTGAAATTTCTGCCTGAAGTGATCATTATTGATATTTTCTGTACTCTCTTGTTATAAAAATATCTTTACTTTCAGGAGTTTGCCTGTGAAGGTCAAAGGTTCTGGGCTTACACCACAACAATTATGCAATATTGCAAGGGATACTGAAATATATACATATTTTGAAATATGAATGTGTATGAGAAAGCAAGGAATCAATGGACATTTAATAACTGAGACACAGCATTCTGGTTTTTACAGCCCAAGGACCTTCAAACTCTCCACCAACCAGAGAAGCTGTGGCTGCCCCACCCCTGGAAGTGTCCAAGGCACTTGGAAAGGGCTTGGAGCAACCTGGGATAGTGGAATGGGATGAGCTTTAAGTTCCCTTCCAACCCAAACCATTCTGGGATTCTTTACAAACCCTGATTTCCTGCCTGTGATGGCTTTTGTATCAAGCCCCACAAATTAAAGAAGACAGATCTCTTTTCCTCAGCTCCCTCATTGCACTGGAAGTATAAATTACATTTTACTTTCTGCAAGTTGTGGAGCTGCAAACAACTCTGGTGCTTTTGGGGTAGGTGGGGAGAAGAAATGTGGCTGATTCTAAATAAAAGTTACTGTCAGCTCAACCTTGATAGCAGAGATAATGGCAGTGATCACATGGGAATAAAGACTCAGGCTTTGGTTTAATCATCCTTCCCTATCAGCTGCACTGATCCAGTTCTGCATGACTAAGTCAAATAAATGTTAGGTAACTGAAATGATCTCCTTGCTTTGCACTCCCCCCTCCAGTACCCACAGTTTGTTTCAGGGACTTTCAAGTAGGTAAATTTATAAGGGACATCTGTGAGTGCTGATAACAAACAGAGGACAGGGGTTTTGTGAAGAGGTATCTGAAGTTAAGCTATGAAAGAGATTTCCAAAGGCAAGAAATAGTCCTAAGGTCATAAAAATCACGTGTGCCTTTGAAAATTTCTATCAAGGCTCTACCCAGCTGCCTAAATTGGCTTTCATTCACTTCACAGGGTCTCTCTAAGTGCTGGAGCACGTGATTTTCAGTTCTACTCCCAACAACTTGGGAGGGGAAAGACCACCAATATTGCAAAAATGACTTTGATACATTACAGAAAGCCTTGTAACTAGTGGTGTGACATTTTAATTTAAAAAGATCCCAAAATCTCATCTCAAAACCAACAACAAGCCTTATGCAGGCAGCCCCGAGGTATGGTTTGAAATCTTGATCCAGATCCAAGTTATACTGGTTAGTTTATCCTAAAAGAAAGAATAAATGTGTAGGATTCTAATGTGTTCCAATAAAGCAACATCCCTAAATTTGTTCAGTATCTCAGGTAAATTAATAATTAATATTTCATTGGACTTTCTCCACAGCTCTGGTTTCTTTTGCACTGTCCCTACCCCTCAGGAGCTGACTGCAAGCTCACACAGGTGATGTCCCTTAAATCCTCGACTCCCAGAAGGACAGAACTGCATCAGAACCTCCACTTCCAGCTCACCTCATCTCATCCCTTACCTGGGCCAAGACAAGGTAGGAAACATGACTTTTTTGACACACAGCAAAAGCTGGAGGAAGGAAACAACATTATTTTAATTCATTTGCTAAATTTCAGACCCATTTGAACAAGACTCACTCGGGAGTTTCAGTGCTTGAGGTAATTCTGCCTTTAGCCCCCACACCAAGCACTACTCTGTGTATTTAAACTGAATTTGATTTAAGTTTAGTTTTAATTTAGGGCAGCCTGCCCAGATTTCTTTCCCCTCTGCTGACAAAGTTGGCAATGCTTTTACAGGGCCCAGAGAGCATTTCAGCCTCTCTTGCAAAGAGCCTTCACACAAAGCACTTTATTTCTCCCCAGAACAAATAAACAAGGAGTAAACATCCCTCCTCTCACACACACAGAACATTTCCTTGTCGTTCTCTTCCCATTTGTGCCATTTCTACTGCCCAAGTAGGACTTGAGCTTTATGAAAATGTTATGAAAAGGCAAAGGTGCATTTTTGCAATAGTGAGGACTCAAAAGGAAAAAATAAACCCAAGGTTTTTGTATGTTTACATGCACAGCTTGTGGCCTCGGTCCAGTTGAGCTGTGTTTGAGGATCCCAAGAGCAAAGGGACCATGCTCTGTTCAAAATGCAGTGAAACCCCTGGAAGGGAAGAGCAGGCACATTGTGGTTTGATCTCCCCCATTTTCATCTTGAAGAATGCACTTTCTTGGGTTACACATTAAACTGTCAGGAGGCAAAATCAACACTTGGGGTTCTCCACAGAGCATGGCCATGCAGAGCTTCTCCCTTAAATCTTCAAGTTGTTTTCCTTATCTAAGCAAGCTATGTATAAATATTAACATATTATTCATGGGCAAATAATTCCATGCCACTCCTTGCTGCTGTTGCCTTAAAGAGGATTCTTGGTTTAAATGAGAGTGACAGTCCCTTTGTGAGGCCTTCAATGAATTTTAGGTTAAAAGAATTTAGGAAAAAAGAAAAGAGAAAAAGAGTAACTTAATTAAGTAAACCTCAAAAATGAAGAAGTGGCCCTTAACTGTTGGTTTTAATGTAGAGGAGCCACCACCACATAAAAACTACTGACTAAACTCTATAGTAATTGCAATTAGTCAACTCCCACTTGGCTTGGGTGAGGTAGGGCTGGCATCCAAAGGATTTGTTCCTTGCTGTGTGCATGGATGGATGTTGTGAGCAGCCTCCAGCTCTGCCCAGCTTCAGCACAAGTCTTGGACCAAACAATGTCAGGCACAGAGTTTGAAGCTGATCAGGATCTCCCTGCAGTGCTGGGGGGCCAGTTTGGCCAGGCTGCTTTCTGTTTTCCAAGGCTGGTGAGATTGACCCCTCCAATACAGGGGAATATTTTCATTCAAATGTTCCTTGAGAACATCCCTTGTGCACAAAGAAAAGTGTGTTCCTCCAGAAGAGGATTCTTCCTGCAGAGGGCCAGACACGCCAGCAGTTGTGGACAAGAAGCCATTGCAAGTGGAACATGTGAAAACAGGAGCCTATTCATAAAAAAAAAAATGTATTTATATTTACTCCTTCAAAGGTTTTGCTCAGGAGCTTTTTTAAAGTTCAACTGGATAGAAAATGCCTACTTCAAAACCAAACCAAAGACTTTAACAGATGTGCCCTGGCGAAGAAAAGGGTGCAGACACAGCAAGGAATTCAGAAAGGACAGACAGTCATATATGGACACAGGAAAGGAATCTCAAATAAATGTTTGTGGCTGGGAGCTGGAGTTTTTGTGTTACCTGTAATGAGCCTCTGGTTTTGGGGCCTGGCCTATTCCTCTCCTTTTTCCTGACTGCAGCTTTTGGTGCTCTTTGTACTACAGGAGACAGTGTGGAATTTCACCAGCACCTCACTCCCTCCAGCAACCAGAGGAGGGACACTTCTCATGAGGAGAATCACCCCTAAAACTGAGAATTTAGATTTCATTTCTTAGCTATACTTAAACCCCATGAAATTCCAAGTTGACTTCATTTTATAAAGGCCATGTTTGCATGTGTGTGCAGTCACACCTAGAGCAGCCTGACAGCAGCTCCTTGTATGCTAAGTTTGGGCACTGCTGAGCTTGCAGGTGCTGCCTCCTCACACCCAGGTGTTGAAAATCCCCCATTCCAACCCTCAGGATATCAGCACATCCCGCTGGGTGGCCACCCCTAGTGACAGTTTTATCTCCAGCTTAATTACAAGCATATTAATTTCAGGCTGTTAGCACATTTGGAAAGATTAGATCAGGCCTTATCCCAGTGACTGGTTCAGGAGAGGGCTCAACCTCAGGAGGCTTCTGTGTCCTTGTGTGTCCCTTTCCTGTGCTCTGACAGCCACGCAGGAAAGATGCTTGTGGTGTCCTCATCAAGATGTTTTATTTTCTCTCACGAAACTCCAAAACCAAACAAAGAACTGTCCTCCAGACTGTTGCCTTCTGTCTCCCTTCACACACTGGACATTGTAAACCATGCCAGGAGTTCCCACGTAAGGGCCTATTAAGATTTCAAAGCCAAGCCTCAGAAAAAAAAGGAGGGAAAAGCAGAGCTGGGATTAAAAGCAGAGCTCTGCACCCTCTGAGGGTGTTTGTGAGGAGGGCTGAGGGGCCCTGAGCTGGGATTCCCTCTGAGGGTGTTTGTGAGGGGGGCTGGGGCCCTGCCCAGCAGGATGTGCCATGCCAGTGAAGCAGAGCTCGGCCGCTTCCCGTGCAGCTGCGAGTGCCCCGAGCAGCCCCGACCCCAGGGGAGCAGCCAGGGCCCCCCGGCTCCCTGCACACCACAAACAGCCCCTGAGCCTGAGGCTGCCCCACATCTCACTGTGACACGCTGGGGAAACCTCACAGTTCCTGGGAGATCACTCACCTGCCTCAACCTCAACATCGCCCTTTCCCTTCCCAACAAGACCCATACAGTTCAGAAAGGAAATAACGAGGGAATCGTTATTTTCAGTGGATAATTTCAGTTCTTCTTTAGAGTAGCTCTGCCCTGTGCCCCAGATGGGCCATGGAGGCCTGGGCAAGGCTCCTCAGCAGTGTAACTCAGAAGCAGAGAGGCTCTGGAGTGCAGGAATGGCCTGTCCATGGCTCTCCAGAGAGGTCAGCTCCAGTTCAGGAGCGCCCACACAAAAAAACTGCCAGGAATTGGGAGAGTGTTTTAGAAGAATCATTCTGGACGTGCTGCTGCCTTGTATTTTTTCCTCAGGCAAGAGGTGCTGCCGTGGTAACAGAAAGGATTCTGGCTTAACTAGAAGTGGTTGTGTGATTTTTGCACCACTGAGCCTCTTGGAACACGCAGGTGAATTGGCTTGTGTGTATGAAGCATTAGGAACTTCCAACAGAACAACTTTTTATTGCGTGTTTTCTCATCTGCAGAGAAGAATAGCTGTGGTACCCTGCAAGGTTTTGAGTGAGCTGTGTATTTCACAGAGCTGACATTAATGCTGAAGACATTAACTTAGAAAGGCCTCACTTTTTTCATGACTCATGCCAGAATTTATTTTCCTGTAGGTTTGTTCTGAGTGATTAAGATAGGCTTGCTTGCATATAAATGCTGTTCTACCCATATGGATATATATACATTACCTTCACCAGGGAAAGCTCCCACACTTTCCCTTGTTTATGCACATTATACATGACATAGGTTCCAAGTTAAATGTCACAGCCCTTATTTACAAGGTAAGCAATGAAGATAACCCAGTTTAAAACTCCTCATTTTCAGTGCTGCCCATCTCACCCTTCATGGAGAACATTGGACAAGAGGAGCTGAGGCCACCACCCTGTCTGCTGTGAGCTTCCCAGCTTGTCCACCTGGGGATTGTAAAATTCCCTTTCCACGTACAGGTAGGAAATTACATTTAATATTTCAGCCAGTGAGGCAGAAATGGGGGCAGCAGCTCAGAAGCTGCCTTTCAACCACTCCCAGCTTTTCAGCCCAGCCAAGGTGGCACGTTGGGAGCTGTTTGAGCAGGCACCAGGCTCCCTCAGAGCCCGAGCCCAGGCAGGGAGCAGCGTGCTCTGGCCATGCTGCCTCCATCCTGCCTGTCCCAGCTCGCCCTGAACTGCCTTCCTGTCTGCCCTAAAAATCCCTTCTCACTACTCAAAGGATATAAAGGGAACATGGAGCAAAGCACAGAACAATTCTTCAGTCTCTGAAGCTGTTACAAATACTTTTGATAAAGGTACATATATGCACAGTTGAGCTCCAGTGAACACCTTCTTGTTTCTCATGTTAATTTTATATTGTTCCTGAAGCAGAGCATGATTTTTCTCTTTGTGAAAGGAGGATTTTAATTCTGGTCCTATTCATTCATCATATCAAAACCCAAGGTATGCAGATGTTATTTTTCAAAAATTTTAAGGTGCTAGTGTGTATTAGTAAAAGGTTAAGAAATGTAAAATAGCTGTAAAGGGTTTGGGTTTTTTCTTGAAGTGTTTGGTTTCCTCACATTATTGCAGACTTCATTGCTCAGTAAGAGCAAACTGTGGCCCTGAGTCTCTACAATTCCAAACACAAGCAAAGATAATGACTTTTTAAAAGTAAAGAACAAATTATTCCACAAAAAAATAAGCACAATGACAAAAAGAAGCATAAACTTCTCCTGCCTAGTGGTGGCTTCCAAGACGTCAGACATTTTGTAAACCAGCAATCGGATCCAGACCACGCAGAATTGGGACGGTCCTGCTTTTCCTGTTAATTTTTCCACTATGAGAGTGTCCAAAACTCTCTGAAATAAAGGATTACTGTCTAGGGGTTCAGAAAGTCATATTTTCATAGAACAGTTCATTCTGACAGGTAACCCCAGCAAGCACACAAGCTGTTCCATTAAATGTCATGGCCTTAAGCTTAAAAATGTATCCCACATCCCAAGCCCAACTGTTTGTTTGTTTTCAGGAGTGTTTTCAGTGCTGCTGTGGCCCAGAGTTTAGATCAGTGGTTTAGCTGCCTACACCTCATTTAGAGGTTGTAAGCAAGTGAGACCCAGTTTGGTTTAGTGTTTAGCAAATTATCTTCACCCTTTTGCCACTAAATCACTGTACAAGCAGGAGCAAACCACTCAGCTCTTCCTCTCTTTCCCCTTATTCAAATGTACCCAGGCCATGACTTGTGATATGACTGTGAGGAGTGAAAATCAGCCCATAATATGGACAGAAAATTCTAGAAGCTCTGCTGAACCAAGGTCATAGCATGAATTCTGAGCGTAGCGATGAGATTTGAATATTATCAAAATCTTTCTGGATGAAAAAAGCATGGAATGGTGCCCATGGTTTTCTGTCCAGAACAACCAGAAAGAAATGTTGGTCCCCAAAACAGAAATCTGTTCTGAGATCACCCTCATATAATATGAACTTACCAGGTCTGAGACAGGTCCTTTAGCCTCTGGGCTTGCAAAATGTGCTGGTGCAAGAATTGAGAAAAAAGAAAAAGATTATTTAGCTTCACCCCATTTCAAAATGCAGTAAGAATGTATTTCTACATTTAAAAAATGTATTTAACTTCCCCATCTGTGTTTCACTTGGTTCACATATTTAAGCCATTTTCTAAAGCTGTGAACAACAACTTTTAAATAAGAGTTCAGTTCTTAAATAATCCCAAACTATCAGAAACTTGGCCTTTTCAGAAAAACACAAACATACAGCAACAGCAAGCAAGTTAGTAATTGAGGCATCCTGCTTTTAGTGTAAACAGTATCAATAACTTTTTTGCACTGCTTTAGAGGTATTGAGGAGATATTTCCTCAAACAATGTTGGGATCATCTACAGGGGTTCCACATCTTTGTACTTCAGGCATCTCAACTGAAGCAGCCAAAAACTGGGTCAGGGCATCAGTCCAAAATTCTAGTGGTGAGCCTCCAAAATTCAAGACGGTCAGGGAATGCATGTTGGAGAATAATATGAGAATGCTGAAGAAAAAAAAAAAAGAAAAAAGAGAGAGAGAGAAGGGTGTATTTAATTTGTATCCAATATTAATATTTCAAAAATTGGTACTGTCAATTTGGAATAAAAGCCTGCATTTGACATGCCTGTGAAAGCCAAGGCAGTTGCCTCAGAGCCTCAGACGCTGTCTGATCCCATCGGTTCCTGAGTTGCCATGAGGCAATCTGGATGGCTGGCTGCTCCAAATCCACAGGCACGGGGAGCTTTGGGATGCTGCCTTTTGAGGAGTTTCCCCACTGGGTTACTCTGGATCCTGGACTATGAGAATGTGGGTTGGCAAGAACCCGCGTGTCTGCCGAGCAGCCCCGCAGGCTTCCCAAAGTCAGGCTCGCCATCGTCCCTTCTGATAGGATGGAGAAAACTGGGAAGCAAATCTCAGCTTGAAAACTCAGAATTCACAAGCCAGGTCCCACTAAACTTTCACCCTATTGCTCCCAGGCAGCTGTTGCAGGGAGATGAGAAGCAGATGGAATTGAGAAAAGGAACCAGCCTGGTTGGAGGCACTTGGTGACTCTGCAGGTGCCTCTGAGCCTCCTTGCTCAGCACCATTTTGGGGTAGTTTAACAGAGAACTGCTGCTTTGAGGAGCTAAAGTTTATAATTATATGGTTTTTTAGGACCTGGGCTGCCTTTCAGCATGCTTGAGACTGGGGAGTGTGACAGCCCAGTCTGCCCAGTGATGGAAAGTTAGAAACTGGAAATGTACCTGGATGCCACCCTGAGTCAGCCCAAACCGAAGCATCTTTACAAAACACCTAGATGTGAACAAACTGCCGTCCTCTGACAAAAATATTCCGTCTGAGAATTTCTGACCAGCTCCGGCAGTAAACACCTCCAGGGTGTCGTTTTTGTCTGATACAGGGCAAAAATTATTCGGGTACCTGTTGCTCGGGGTGGAAAGATGAGGGAATGGAATAGTAAATTAAAGGGGTTGGAAGAAAAAGCAGCTGATTGTCTGAGCACGGCTGGCCAAGCTGTGTTCAGGTATCTGTGTGGAAACGCACCTTTCCATGGACGAAATGCCCGTGGCAGGGGCTGCGGCCACGCTGTGGGCACTCTTGTCCCCTTCCCCTCACTGAGTGGGCTTTATACACTTGCGGGGCTTTACAGCTGGGGGGGTTTTACACTTGTGTTTATGTTCCTGCCTCCCCTCGGTGGGGTTTGTCGGGGCACCTCTCTTTGCCCTGCTCCCGGGCTTTTCTGCCATCCCCGTGGGCCCCGCGGAGCGATCGCCCTCAGGGCGCCGGGGCCTCCGCGGGCGGCGATGGAGGCGCGCAGCTCCCGGCGGGCCGGCCGCCTCCCCGCCCTCCTTCCATCCTCCCTCCCTCCCTCAGCGGCGTGTTTGGGAGGGAAGGAGGGGGTGGAAGCCGGGCCGGGGCGGCCAGCAGGCAATTTGCATGAGAGACAGACTGGGAATGAGCTGGAGTGGGCGCCTCTCCGCGCACACAGAGCGGGGCAGGAGGGGGAGGAGGAGGGAGCTGCCGCCGCCGCCGCCGGGGAGAGGCGGCGAACTCCGGGCAAAGTTTGGAGCCGCGGGCCCGCGGCGCTGAGGCAGCGGCGGGGCCGGGCCGGGCCGGGCCG